>ML839628.1:60497-72212 GCA_009831015.1 Picea engelmannii | reverse complement strand
AAATATTTTTCATTTGCATCTATAATTTCTCTTTGAAACAAATCACTTGTTAATTGTAACACATGTTTTAATATTTAAAACATAAATATTGAGTTTTATATTGGAGTAAACTAAAACAAATATATACGTATATCTCTATAATCCAACTAAATAAACATTTTCAATGTGTATGTCTCTCTTTCTTTCCTTTATACAACATATCATTAACATAAACTTTTAAAGTTTTGTTATCTTACCCTGGTGCAAATATTTTTCATATCATCAACATACAAAATAGAATATATTTAAAGTTTTAGGTTTTACATTTCCTCCCCTACTATATCATGCTTTTATTTTCCTATCATCTCATGTTTATTCCTTCTTAAACTCTACACAAGTACATAAAATATTGTTGTTGTTCAAATAGTTACAGCCATACATCAACAAATATAGTGATACTTTAACACTTTTTTTTTCCTATACTCACATATGTATTCTCCTTTAATTCCATTTGTGTCCATTATATTTTAATTAATACATTTCCTCCTTGTTTTTCCCCTATATGTGGTCTTTCAGTGCCCTTGTACTTCCACTTTTTACACAAAATATCCAAGGTATGGCATCTGTGTTAACAACAAACTTGCTTACAAGGATTGGAAGTGGATAGATTATTTGCAATCATGTTATACAAATTATGGACTTCAAAGTAACATTAGAAGATCGTTACTCAGTAGTCCTATCTGATGGATACAATACATTGAGAAGCTTATTTGCCTCAACACTTGGTCACTATTTCACTTCATCTCAAATAGAAAAAGGGTCCTTGGTTGAACTACAAGGCTTCACTTGTAGATCTATCCAAGACAACAAGTATGTCTTCACTCTACCTTTTTTACATGGCTCAAACTTAGTTATAATTTATACAACTATTATTTTGATTTTCCCTCTATACATTCATTTAATTTTCACATGTATCACACACACCAACCACATTTTACATTGCTTACTATGTGACCAATAGTGCAAGTACTAAGTGTACATTGTTTTTTTTTTGCAGGGTTCTAATTGTGCGTGAAATCCAAGTACATACTTGTAAAGTAGACATTGTTGGTCCCCCAACATTGATAGAATATGTAATTTCTTCTACAAAACGACAATTAGAACCTACTAATACACCCCCAAAAATTACACCTATTACATCTTTGCATTCATCCCTAAAGGTATGAACTCTAAAAGTCATAGTACTTTCAAAAATTGATCTACGCACATTCACCAATGATAAGGGACTTGGCCATGTATTTAGCTTCGATGTTGGTGATGCAAAAAATGGTGAAATATGCATTACATGCTTCAACATCCAAGCGACAAACTTCCATCCTTCCATACACATTGGAAAAGTTTACGTCATCTCAAAAGGGTACATCAAGCTTGCAAACAAAGAATTCAATCATTTAAAAAATGTTTGGGAAATAACTTTAGATATTACCTCGACCATTGAAGCTTGTTTAGAGGATGATCATTCAATAGAAAACCACAACTTTGTGTTCACTCCTATTAATATGGTACCAACTTTAGTCAACAATTGTATAGTTGATATTATTGGAGTTGTTATCTCCATTAGCTCTTTAGAAACCATCACGAGAAAGAATGGAACAAAGATGCATAAGAGAACCCTCCAACTAAAGGACATGGTAGGGTATAGTATAGAGGTCACATTATGGGGGGTATTCTGTAGTAAACATAATATAGACCAATATTCTATCTCAAATACATTTCCAATAATCGCTCTCAAAGATGGAAATGTAAATGTCTTTAATAGGATATCAATTACTATAACTTTCTCATCCCAACTTTTCATCAATCGTCTTCTCAAAGAAGCCCAGGATTTGAGAACCTGGTTTGATAACTCTTTAACAGATATAGCTTGTCACTCATTATCTACATGTGGAGCTTCAGGCGGGCACCCTTCCATTCAAAAACACTTAGTTGACATAGAAAATGAGGGAATTGACAAAGGTCCAAACCCTACATTGATTTTGGTAGATGCAACTATTGCTTCTTTAAATGTAGACAATTGCTGGTATGTTGGATGCCCACTTGCATTTAAAGACCGAAAGTGCAAAAAAAAACTCACACCTACTGAGGATGGTGTTTGGAATTGCCAAAGGTGCAATCAACATGTTTTTGAATGTGAATATAGGTACATTTTCCAATTCAACATTGAAGACCAAACAAGCAAAATCAATGTTACTGCATTCCAAGAAGCCACATAACAACTTATAGGCATATGTGATCTGGATTTATGCAAGAACGCAACAAAATACACAAATAACCATGAATGCAAAGATGCAGCGGAAATAACACTTCATTTCATTAATATCAAATAACTGCAATTTGTTTACAGACATAATAGAAATAAACTAGCTTGGGCTCTGGTAGCTTATCTATGAGAAGAGATGTGGTGGATACATGCCTCTAAAATCTGTGTTACAATGAGGCTCAAAGGCCTATATATTATTGAGAAACAATGGAAACCCTAAACATCCAAAAAAACCTAACCCTAGGAGATGAAATGCCAGAATATGGGCCCCGTCGAGGTAAATTAGTACATCAATTTCCCGGGGTCGTAACTTTGGCATACTATCTTCGTTTGAAGCATATGATACATCGTTAGAAAGATCTATCCGAGGACTACAACTATTGGCCAAAAACATCATTATGAATGTTTTTGATTGGTATATGCCCAAAAAACGTCTTTTAGGGCCTCAAAACGACTCCAGAAGTTCAGGACTCGAAAAACTGCCAAAAATAGTAAATTGTGCTACAATTAAGGAAACTGAAAAACTGAAAGAAACAATGGTGGGGGTCCAAGTGGAATAGGTGAGTGGCCACCAATATCCACCTGGATCATTCCTCCCCTCTTAGGAAGCAATGGTCCCCATTGCATTGAGTTCCGCCGTGAGATGAGGAAACTTCTGTTGAACTTGGTCCCTGGTGAGCCACTTGCCCTGGTGAAGGAGTTGGCCTGCTTTGAAAACTCGATATAGATGGATCCTCTTCTGGCAAGTGTTCTTGATTTGTTTGTCCATAATCTGATCAGTTGTGGCTTGTTCAATGCAATATGGGTTTAACTCTGTTGGTGTGAGTTGTTCTGCCATGTCAGATGTGTCCAGTAGAGGTGGAAAGTAAGGTCGAAGGCGGTCCACATTGAACATTGTGTGCAGACCAAGGAATGGTGGGACACTAAGCTCAAAGGAATTGTCCCCTGTAGCCTTGGTGATGGTGTATGGCCCATATCGGAGCGGGCGAAGCTTGCGGTGGGGTCTAGCGAGGCGCTCCTTTTGCAAATGTAGCCACACTTTGTCGCCCACCTGGAAGTTGTGTTGCACCCGATGTTGATCATGTCATTGCTTGTACTTAGCATTGGATCTGTCCAATATGTCATGAACTTGTTGGAGAATGTGTTGAATGCGCTCAATGAAGTTGTTCGCCTTGGCAGCTTCAGACTGGACATGAGCCTAATCAGCCTGAGTAGTTGCAAATGGTATAGCTACGTCAATGGGACATAGTGGTTGGAATCCCAAGCCCACCTGAAAGGGGTTGTGGTCGGTGGAGATGTGGAGGGCCCAGTTAAAGCTATGTTGTACATAGGGGAGTCTCTCATCCCATGTGCATGGATGCTTTGAGTTGTACATGCACAAAATGTGTACGATCATCCTGTTGACGACCTCTTTCTGGCCATCAGTTTGGGGATGGAAAGCTGTGGACTTAGTGAGTTGGTATCCAACATTGACCAGAGGCTAGACCAAAATGTACTAAGAAACCTGCTGTCCCGATCTAAGATGATAGACTGTGGCATCCCTAAGTGTACCCGCACTCGTTCAAAGAAGAGTTTAACAGTGGCTTCTGCTGTGATATTCTTCTTCCAGGCCGCCATAATGGCCATCTTCGAGAATCTGTCGATGACCACGAAAACATAGTCGTTGGCATTCTTAGTAGAAGGAAGGCCCGACATGTAATCCATGGAAATGGATTCCCAAGGTTGACTAGGGGTAGGCTGTGGAGTATAGAGGCCTTGCTTCTTGATGGTCGGTTTGGCAATGGCACAGGCAGTGCAGGATCTAATGTAATTCCCGACATCATGTCGAAGGTTTGGCCAATAGAAATACTTTTGCAGTACTGCCACTATTTTCTCGACCCTGAAATGCCCAGCGACCTGACTATAGTGCGCTTCCCAAATCATCTTGGCATGTTCGCTTAAAGGAACACAAAGGTGTCCCAAGTGACATAGTAGTGCATCCTAGAGGTGAAAATTTGGAACTCGGTTACCCTCCAAGAGCGTCTTGTATGTGTGGCTGAAATCTGGATTGCTCTTGTAGAGAAGCGACCAATCAAAAGTCTCGTGCCCACAAGAGTTGAGCACGATGGTTATCACCACGATCGATGGTCGGCTGAGGAAGTATGCAACATTATTGGTGCTGCCCTTCTTGTACTTAATGTTCAAATGAAATTGTTGTAGATATGTGGACCACTTCTGATGGCGATCGTTCTGCAACTTCCCTTGTGTCTGTATGAAATGCAGGGGTCGGTGGTCTGTGTGGATGATCGTTTCCTTCCCCAAAATGTAATGCTTCCACTATCAACAAGCTTGCACAATGGAATACATTTATTTGTCATAAGTGGGATACTTTCGGACAATGTCGTATTGTGATATGCCATTGGATACCCATGTTGAGTAAGAACTGCCCCAATAGCATAGTAAGAGGCATTTGTTTCGATCTCAAATGGTTCTTGCAAATCCGGTAATGTGAGCACTGGGCGCAATAGAGGCAATGTTTCAATTATGCGAACGCCTTCTGTTGAGATTCCGACCAAAAGAATTTTTCTTTCACTCCTCCCTTGGTGACTTGACTCAAGGGCCAAGTGATATGAGAGAATCCCAATACGAACCTGTGGTGGAAATTAGCAAGACCCAGAAAGTTTCAAAGCTTTGTTAGAGTGGTCGGGGCCGACCAATCCCGGATGACTTGGATCTTGGTTGGATCCACATGCACCCCACGCTCATCAATAATGTATCCTAGATAGTGAACCCGGGTCATGCCAAAAGTGCACTTCTCCAAATTGGCACACAACTTGTGTTTCCGCAGTGTTTGGAGGACTTGTCGAATGTGGTGGAGGTGATCTTCCCAAGTCTAGCTAAAGATCAGGATGTCATCCAAGTACACTACTACAAATGAGTTGGTGAATGGCTACAAGATGTCATCCATCAGCCTCATGAAGGTTGCGGGAGCATTCGTCAACCCGAAAGGCATGACCAGCCATTTGAAAAGGCCCTCCTTGGCTTTGAAGGCAGTCTTCCACACATCGAATGGTTCGATTGGTACCTGGTGATACCTGGACTTCAAGTCGATCTTGCTGAAATATTTCACCCCTTTAAGTTGGTCCATAAGGTCATCAATCTGTGGGATCGGGTACCTATTCCAGACGATGATCTTGTTTAGCGCCCAATAGTCAATACGTAGTCTCCAAGTCCCATCCTTCTTCTGCACCAACACGATCGGGCTCCCACAGGGCGATGAACTTGGCTAGATGTGACCTTTCTGCAACAGCTCCTGAATCTGTCGTTTGATTTCATTGTTCTCCAGAACATAGCGTCGATAGATTGGTCCATTGGGCAGCGACGCACTTGGGGTTAGATCGATGGCGTGCTTGATCTGACAGTGCAGAGGCACCCCTGCAGGTGAGGTGAAGATGTCCTGATACTCCTCCACGACCTTGTCCATTCGTTGTTGTCATGCAGAGGAGCCTTATCTGGAGGTCATGGCCACAATATTCTTCTTTCCCTTAGGGCAGATCATCAGGAAAACAAATTTCCCGATTTTGGAAATCAGCTTACTGCATTGTTTTGCAGTAACCAAAGAGATAGCAACATGCGGTGGTACCTCTAGTATCTTGTACAACTTATTTCCCAAGGTAACAATAACAACGTGAGGCCGAGACTCATACACATCATGTCACTTCCACAAGTATGGTTGGCCTAATAATACATCACAAACATCAAGAGGAGAAATGTCACATAATACCTCATCGATGAAGGGCTTGATGCTGTAGGGAAGGCAACATTGTTGGCTGACGCAAAGATCCTGTCCTTGGTGAAGCCACATGATGGTGTACGGCTGTGGGTGTGATGTGGTCGGCAAGCCCAATCGCTTCACAACCTCTGCTGAAATGAGGTTCTTTTGCCTCACGCTGTCGACGATGAACTGTAGCGGGGAACCCTTTACCCACATCTCGGAGTGGAAGAGATGCTCTTCCTCCTTTGGATCTTCTGGTTCTTCCTTTTGGATCTTCGTGGTGGCAATGATGGTGTTGGGCTCCGCATGGATAATCTGCTTCCCACTGTCATTCCCCTTCTCGGGTTTTGATTCAGTGTCAGAGCATGCATCTGATTCAGAAGCCGTCATCTCAGCCACCAGTGACTGTTTGGCCTGACACTCACTTGTGTTGTGAGTGGAGCTCTTATGGAACTCACACCACTTTCCCATGTCCTTCTTCGACTTCACGGTGTTGTTCTTTGCTTGTGGCTTTGGTAGTTTGTCTTGAGCTGCCATGCCTTGGCTTTGTCCTTTGTTCTGCGGTTTGGGGGCACCTTTCGCTTGCTTTTGATTTGCAAATCCAAAGTCTCGCTTCTTCTGTTTGAATTTCTGCTCAATCTTGGCAGCATACCGATATGTCATACCAAGTGAGGAGATGTCGAGGAACTCCATTTCCTCCTGAATGTATTTGTGTAGACAACTATGGTACTTCAACACCAAATTTTTCTCTGAATCTTTGATACCCAACTTTGTGTGCAGGGTATGGAATAGATTCGTCAGCTCATGCACATCTTGATCCCTTTGTTGTCGCAGCGTAGTCCATTGTATGTACTTGTCCTCATAGTTCCCCACGGGATAATATTCGATGGCGTCTCAGAAAGAATTCCAAGTGGGTACGACTGAGAACAGGGAGGGTTCCTCCTCATCCTTTTTCTCACAGTAGGTTTCCCACCAGTCCTTGACGTGGGGGGCGACTTTGAGCAGTGAAAAAATAATCTTCTCCGAGTCAAAAAATTCATGAACCAAGAAATATCCTTCTAATAGATCCAACCATCTATCTACGTCGTTTGCGTCTATTTGACCATCAAATATGGGAATGCCAAAGTTTACTTGTACCTTAAAAGGGGTTGCGCCTCCAGAGTGGTTGTTGGATGCAGATGCACCGCTAGTGGGCAATCGTTGAAGGATCTGGGCGAAGTTATCCATCATCGTGTTCCTTTATTTTCAAGGGCCTCCTCGAGCAATATTTTGATAGGATCTCCTGCTCCCTCATCTTTCTTTTTTCCCCCATGAGCGGTCGTCAAGGTTTGCGAGGATGATCTTGCAAAGGTTCAACCATATCGAGCCATAACTCCTTATACCCCGACCTCGTTGGGGACATGCAAAGAAGGACCGAGAAAGAGCATACCACTTTGATACCACTAATCCGGATTTATGCAGGAACGCAACAGAATACACAAATAACCATGAATACAAAGATGCAGCGGAAATAACACTTCATTTCATTAATATCAAAGAATTGAAATTTGTTTACAGACATAATAGAAATAAACTAGTTAGGGCGTTGGTAGCTTATCTCTAAGAAGAGATGTGGCGGCTACAAGCCGCTGAACTCTGTGTTACAATGAGGCTCGAAGGCCTATATATTATTGAGAAACAATGGAAACCCTAAACATCCAAAAAACCTAACATCAGGGTAAATTGGTACATCAATTTCCCGGGGTCGTAACTTTGGCATACTATCTTTGTTTGACGCATATGATACATCGTTAGAAAGATCTATCCAAGGAATACAACTATCGGAACAAAATATCATGATGATATTTTTCGATCGGTATATACCCAAAAAACGTCGTTTAGGGCCTCAAAACGGATCTGAAAGTTCAGGACCCGAAAAACTGCCAAAAATAGTAAATTGTGCTACAATTAAGGAAACTGAAAAACTGAAAGAAACAATGGTGGACGTCCAAGTGGAATAGGCGGATGGCCACCAATATCCACCTGGATCAATATCTGCTAAGAAGTTATATGAATATGAATATGAGGCAAATACCAAAAAAATCACATACATATTTGGAAAGTTGTTCTTTCATAATTACTTGTTCAAACTAGTAGTGCATGAAAAAACATTTTCCAATAAAAAAAAATCAAATGCATTGTGATTTCATGTGATAAGATTGATCACATGTCGAAGCCGAAAGAGGACATCCCAATCCCGAAATTGTTGGCTACATAGTGAACACAAAGTGTTATTGTTGTTTCTTCCAAACACCAACTTGTAATTTCCTTACTTTTGTGCATATACATATTATATAAAGTGTTTATGTTTCAGAGCTTTTTTTCTTCATTATAACATTTATATGCAAGGAAATTCAACCTATGCATTCACTTATAAGATATTTTAAAAATTAAATCTATTGCTTTTGTAACTATTTTGAGAATATACTTAAAAAAACATCATATCAAACATACAAAATACAAAATGTGCTATCAAGAAATTTGAGTTTTAACTACAAATTGTTCATTGTTTCTCTTATAGGCAATTCCATCTCGCACACAAAATGTCGCCACGTTCCAAACAATACCAACAAACACCACATGTGAGGGACTCTCAAGATCATTAGAAAGGCTTGTTCTCTTTCAACAAGGCATGACATCAAATACTTCACATATAAATTATTCCCACATTCAACTTTCTAACAAGACTCTATACAATCGCCAGGGCTATACAATTCAAGCGACAAAAATAAACAAAAAAAGAAGATACATATGGAACACTGACACTATTAATATAGAAACTACTAGCCCAATCATCACTCCTTTATCCACATCTAAGAGCCAAAAAAATGAACAACGTCATATAAAATATGCTAAAAATAAAAACTAAACTGAAAAGACTTAGAGAGACTTCACATATAAACCAAAACCAACCTCGTGTGGACTTGCCAACACATGTTCTAGAACATCAACCCCATACACATGCTTCCCAATCTTTCTAAAAACGTATTGATGCCTTGTCTAGCACACATACATGTAGTGCATGTATGGAATCATATCCTAGCATTAATACTCGCCCATCTCCAAATGGACACATTTGTACTCGATGTCATAGAGAAAATAATGGTTATCGTTTCTCCAAATGGAATAATATGGACCCCTGTGACCAACCCACAATCTTGTCAATACTGACACAAGTTGAGGAAATGTTAATTGCTCGAGTTAGCCCCATCTTGCAAGTTAGGCATGCTCAAGGTGGACAATAGAAATATAGTGGCCCCACTATCAGTTTCCCACAACAAATTGTTCGAATAGCAACTTACCTGCCACATCGCCTTTCAAATCTTGACATCTTGGTCATTAAGAGACATCGAGGAAGGGGGAAATGTTATTATTGTTATGTGACAAAATCTCATGTCATCAAGGCATTGCTCTACAAGATGAAAAACGAAAAATATTACAATGATGTCCAAATTGATCAAAACTCACTTGCATCACTTCCCACCGCTCGCACCAATGTCTCCTCTCAACTCCATTCCGTCTCTAAAAAAACTTTCAATTCTCCCAATGAAGAGTTACATATCACAGAGATAGAAAACAATGTTGTTTTCCAAGAGGAGCAACTAATGTCTTCCTTTGCATTTAGATTGCTTAATACACAATGAGAAATGGAAAAAATAAGAGCATTTGTTGACACTACAGATGACGATCCACCGAAAACAATTGAATGGCCAACAATTGGCCTATCACAAATCAATGAGTACAACACATAGGGTCTATTCGACATGGCATTTCCTACACTTTTCTCCACTGGGGATGCCCTGCCTCACTAACCATGCATGAGAAACATCCCGCTTGATAGCTATACAATACACTTGATGAGATACCATGACAATAGGTTTGGTAGCCATCCCCGTTTGAGATACTACCTCTATAATTTGATTTTGTGCCATCAAAGTCAAGCAACAACTACCTTCTTTGTCAAGAGAAGCCAAGATCATAACATACCACCATTATCCAAGAGTTGTGTGTGCACCTCAAAGAATTGCCTGCAAAAAAACTCCCAGAACAAGTCATGCGCTTTGGAGCACACCTACCTGGGACTAGAACATTTTGGGTTGTACGAAGGATCGAGCTAACATAAATGATAACACAACTTCTATGCCCAACCTTATTTTTCACTCTCAGTGCAGCCGATACAAAATGGTCGAACTTACATGCAGTTATGCAAAAGGGTAGACCTCTTGACCCAATGCTTCACCAACGTTGGCATACACACAATGTCATTGACGCCCCCACACTGTATCTGCATACATGCACACAAGGTTTTCAATCTTCCATGAGGATATACTTCAAAAAAATATGCACACAACTGACTATTGTATAGGTACATAATCTATAATACTCGAAAGTTTCTCTCCCCAACCTATGCATTTATATCCTCTATACTAATCATTTCATATTCCTTTTGTAGGTATGAATGGAAACATCGTGGCTCTGCACATATACATGGATTTTTATGTCTTAATGGTGCTCCAAACATGGAAACATTAAATTGGGAAGACCCAAATCAAATCTATGATGCAAAGAGTTTCTTTGATAACTATGTTACAACCTATAATCCTAGAGAAAACCATGACACACACATGGCTATTCATCAATCCATTCAAGATGACCCTTGCTTGCTAGATACAGAGGAGATATTTGCTTCCAACCCACTTGAAGACTATGAACAACTATTAAATCGAGTTCAAAGACATACAAAGTGCACTGAGAAAATATGTCTCCGTAAAAAAGGGGCTACCCTTGAATGCATATATAAATTCCCTTGGAAGGTGCAAATGGAGTCATCACTCTACATTGATGAACTAGGTCAAAAGACATATCACCCGACATGCAATGATGAGAGCCTAAACATCCATAATCTTAACATACTCCAAACATGGAGAGAAAATGTAGATTGCCAACCAGTCCTCTCTCGTTATGCAGTTCTAAAATACATTGCCAAATATGCTTCCAAAGTAGAGGGAAGATCATAGACCTACCACTGTTATGAACATAAAATATACATAAATAGATATTCATAACATAATAATAGTAATAGTTAATAAATAATAATTATTAATAATGAAAGGTCATGTCTCAAAGGACATGACTATTGGTAAAGGGCACCCCTGCGTGGGTATATAAACAAGCCCTCATTTCTCAATTGTAATCTATCTCATCTATCTCATTATATCTTATATCTTATTATTCATTTATTGTTTACAGTCCTATATGGATTACTTTGTTATATTCCAAGTATTTTGGATAATTCCTGTGTGAGCGAACTTTGTTCGTCTCATTTGGTATCAGAGCTGCGTTTTTCTGATCCCGTTCTTTGGCCACCCTCTTTATCAGATCTTGTCTGATTCGGATTTTGGCCAAACCCATCGTTCAGAGTTTCTCTGAGAATTTTGGTCCTTGACCACCAATTAGGCCTTTGGCCATTCAAATTTTCAAAGTTCTTAGGAACTTCGGTCTTTAACCAATTCAGGCCTTTGGCCACACTCAAGTATTTTCAGAATTTTTCTGAATTCTTGGTCTTAGACGAAGGTTAGGCCATTGGCCATATAGGCTTTTAGCCACATTGAAAAATCTTCAG
>ML839628.1:17589-60397 GCA_009831015.1 Picea engelmannii | reverse complement strand
GCATCCCCAGTGGAGAAAAGTGTAGGAAATGCCATGTCGAATAGACCCTATGTGTTGTACTCATTGATTTGTGATAGGCCAATTGTTGGCCATTCAATTGTTTTCGGTGGATCGTCATCTGTAGTGTCAACAAATGCTCTTATTTTTTCCATTTCTCATTGTGTATTAAGCAATCTAAATGCAAAGGAAGACATTAGTTGCTCCTCTTGGAAAACAACATTGTTTTCTATCTCTGTGATATGTAACTCTTCATTGGGAGAATTGAAAGTTTTTTTAGAGACGGAATGGAGTTGAGAGGAGACATTGGTGCGAGCGGTGGGAAGTGATGCAAGTGAGTTTTGATCAATTTGGACATCATTGTAATATTTTTCGTTTTTCATCTTGTAGAGCAATGCCTTGATGACATGAGATTTTGTCACATAACAATAATAACATTTCCCCCTTCCTCGATGTCTCTTAATGACCAAGATGTCAAGATTTGAAAGGCGATGTGGCAGGTAAGTTGCTATTCGAACAATTTGTTGTGGGAAACTGATAGTGGGGCCACTATATTTCTATTGTCCACCTTGAGCATGCCTAACTTGCAAGATGGGGCTAACTCGAGCAATTAACATTTCCTCAACTTGTGTCAGTATTGACAAGATTGTGGGTTGGTCACAGGGGTCCATATTATTCCATTTGGAGAAACGATAACCATTATTTTCTCTATGACATCGAGTACAAATGTGTCCATTTGGAGATGGGCGAGTATTAATGCTAGGATATGATTCCATACATGCACTACATGTATGTGTGCTAGACAAGGCATCAATACGTTTTTAGAAAGATTGGGAAGCATGTGTATGGGGTTGATGTTCTAGAACATGTGTTGGCAAGTCCACACGAGGTTGGTTTTGGTTTATATGTGAAGTCTCTCTAAGTCTTTTCAGTTTAGTTTTTATTTTTAGCATATTTTATATGACGTTGTTCATTTTTTTGGCTCTTAGATGTGGATAAAGGAGTGATGATTGGGCTAGTAGTTTCTATATTAATAGTGTCAGTGTTCCATATGTATCTTCTTTTTTTGTTTATTTTTGTCGCTTGAATTGTATAGCCCTGGCGATTGTATAGAGTCTTGTTAGAAAGTTGAATGTGGGAATAATTTATATGTGAAGTATTTGATGTCATGCCTTGTTGAAAGAGAACAAGCCTTTCTAATGATCTTGAGAGTCCCTCACATGTGGTGTTTGTTGGTATTGTTTGGAACGTGGCGACATTTTGTGTGCGAGATGGAATTGCCTATAAGAGAAACAATGAACAATTTGTAGTTAAAACTCAAATTTCTTGATAGCACATTTTGTATTTTGTATGTTTGATATGATGTTTTTTTAAGTATATTCTCAAAATAGTTACAAAAGCAATAGATTTAATTTTTAAAATATCTTATAAGTGAATGCATAGGTTGAATTTCCTTGCATATAAATGTTATAATGAAGAAAAAAAGCTCTGAAACATAAACACTTTATATAATATGTATATGCACAAAAGTAAGGAAATTACAAGTTGGTGTTTGGAAGAAACAACAATAACACTTTGTGTTCACTATGTAGCCAACAATTTCGGGATTGGGATGTCCTCTTTCGGCTTCGACATGTGATCAATCTTATCACATGAAATCACAATGCATTTGATTTTTTTTTATTGGAAAATGTTTTTTCATGCACTACTAGTTTGAACAAGTAATTATGAAAGAACAACTTTCCAAATATGTATGTGATTTTTTTGGTATTTGCCTCATATTCATATTCATATAACTTCTTAGCAGATATTGATCCAGGTGGATATTGGTGGCCATCCGCCTATTCCACTTGGACGTCCACCATTGTTTCTTTCAGTTTTTCAGTTTCCTTAATTGTAGCACAATTTACTATTTTTGGCAGTTTTTCGGGTCCTGAACTTTCAGATCCGTTTTGAGGCCCTAAACGACGTTTTTTGGGTATATACCGATCGAAAAATATCATCATGATATTTTGTTCCGATAGTTGTATTCCTTGGATAGATCTTTCTAACGATGTATCATATGCGTCAAACAAAGATAGTATGCCAAAGTTACGACCCCGGGAAATTGATGTACCAATTTACCCTGATGTTAGGTTTTTTGGATGTTTAGGGTTTCCATTGTTTCTCAATAATATATAGGCCTTCGAGCCTCATTGTAACACAGAGTTCAGCGGCTTGTAGCCGCCACATCTCTTCTTAGAGATAAGCTACCAACGCCCTAACTAGTTTATTTCTATTATGTCTGTAAACAAATTTCAATTCTTTGATATTAATGAAATGAAGTGTTATTTCCGCTGCATCTTTGTATTCATGGTTATTTGTGTATTCTGTTGCGTTCCTGCATAAATCCGGATTAGTGGTATCAAAGTGGTATGCTCTTTCTCGGTCCTTCTTTGCATGTCCCCAACGAGGTCGGGGTATAAGGAGTTATGGCTCGATATGGTTGAACCTTTGCAAGATCATCCTCGCAAACCTTGACGACCGCTCATGGGGGAAAAAAGAAAGATGAGGGAGCAGGAGATCCTATCAAAATATTGCTCGAGGAGGCCCTTGAAAATAAAGGAACACGATGATGGATAACTTCGCCCAGATCCTTCAACGATTGCCCACTAGCGGTGCATCTGCATCCAACAACCACTCTGGAGGCGCAACCCCTTTTAAGGTACAAGTAAACTTTGGCATTCCCATATTTGATGGTCAAATAGACGCAAACGACGTAGATAGATGGTTGGATCTATTAGAAGGATATTTCTTGGTTCATGAATTTTTTGACTCGGAGAAGATTATTTTTTCACTGCTCAAAGTCGCCCCCCACGTCAAGGACT
This sequence comes from Picea engelmannii, assembly GCA_009831015.1. Lineage (NCBI taxonomy): Eukaryota > Viridiplantae > Streptophyta > Pinopsida > Pinales > Pinaceae > Picea > Picea engelmannii. The sequence continues at coordinate 57,533 of ML839628.1, read as the reverse complement.
GGTGGGAAACCTACTGTGAGAAAAAGGATGAGGAGGAACCCTCCCTGTTCTCAGTCGTACCCACTTGGAATTCTTTCTGAGACGCCATCGAATATTATCCCGTGGGGAACTATGAGGACAAGTACATACAATGGACTACGCTGCGACAACAAAGGGATCAAGATGTGCATGAGCTGACGAATCTATTCCATACCCTGCACACAAAGTTGGGTATCAAAGATTCAGAGAAAAATTTGGTGTTGAAGTACCATAGTTGTCTACACAAATACATTCAGGAGGAAATGGAGTTCCTCGACATCTCCTCACTTGGTATGACATATCGGTATGCTGCCAAGATTGAGCAGAAATTCAAACAGAAGAAGCGAGACTTTGGATTTGCAAATCAAAAGCAAGCGAAAGGTGCCCCCAAACCGCAGAACAAAGGACAAAGCCAAGGCATGGCAGCTCAAGACAAACTACCAAAGCCACAAGCAAAGAACAACACCGTGAAGTCGAAGAAGGACATGGGAAAGTGGTGTGAGTTCCATAAGAGCTCCACTCACAACACAAGTGAGTGTCAGGCCAAACAGTCACTGGTGGCTGAGATGACGGCTTCTGAATCAGATGCATGCTCTGACACTGAATCAAAACCCGAGAAGGGGAATGACAGTGGGAAGCAGATTATCCATGCGGAGCCCAACACCATCATTGCCACCACGAAGATCCAAAAGGAAGAACCAGAAGATCCAAAGGAGGAAGAGCATCTCTTCCACTCCGAGATGTGGGTAAAGGGTTCCCCGCTACAGTTCATCGTCGACAGCGTGAGGCAAAAGAACCTCATTTCAGCAGAGGTTGTGAAGCGATTGGGCTTGCCGACCACATCACACCCACAGCCGTACACCATCATGTGGCTTCACCAAGGACAGGATCTTTGCGTCAGCCAACAATGTTGCCTTCCCTACAGCATCAAGCCCTTCATCGATGAGGTATTATGTGACATTTCTCCTCTTGATGTTTGTGATGTATTATTAGGCCAACCATACTTGTGGAAGTGACATGATGTGTATGAGTCTCGGCCTCACGTTGTTATTGTTACCTTGGGAAATAAGTTGTACAAGATACTAGAGGTACCACCGCATGTTGCTATCTCTTTGGTTACTGCAAAACAATGCAGTAAGCTGATTTCCAAAATCGGGAAATTTGTTTTCCTGATGATCTGCCCTAAGGGAAAGAAGAATATTGTGGCCATGACCTCCAGATAAGGCTCCTCTGCATGACAACAACGAATGGACAAGGTCGTGGAGGAGTATCAGGACATCTTCACCTCACCTGCAGGGGTGCCTCTGCACTGTCAGATCAAGCACGCCATCGATCTAACCCCAAGTGCGTCGCTGCCCAATGGACCAATCTATCGACGCTATGTTCTGGAGAACAATGAAATCAAACGACAGATTCAGGAGCTGTTGCAGAAAGGTCACATCTAGCCAAGTTCATCGCCCTGTGGGAGCCCGATCGTGTTGGTGCAGAAGAAGGATGGGACTTGGAGACTACGTATTGACTATTGGGCGCTAAACAAGATCATCGTCTGGAATAGGTACCCGATCCCACAGATTGATGACCTTATGGACCAACTTAAAGGGGTGAAATATTTCAGCAAGATCGACTTGAAGTCCAGGTATCACCAGGTACCAATCGAACCATTCGATGTGTGGAAGACTGCCTTCAAAGCCAAGGAGGGCCTTTTCAAATGGCTGGTCATGCCTTTCGGGTTGACGAATGCTCCCGCAACCTTCATGAGGCTGATGGATGACATCTTGTAGCCATTCACCAACTCATTTGTAGTAGTGTACTTGGATGACATCCTGATCTTTAGCTAGACTTGGGAAGATCACCTCCACCACATTCGACAAGTCCTCCAAACACTGCGGAAACACAAGTTGTGTGCCAATTTGGAGAAGTGCACTTTTGGCATGACCCGGGTTCACTATCTAGGATACATTATTGATGAGCGTGGGGTGCATGTGGATCCAACCAAGATCCAAGTCATCCGGGATTGGTCGGCCCCGACCACTCTAACAAAGCTTTGAAACTTTCTGGGTCTTGCTAATTTCCACCACAGGTTCGTATTGGGATTCTCTCATATCACTTGGCCCTTGAGTCAAGTCACCAAGGGAGGAGTGAAAGAAAAATTCTTTTGGTCGGAATCTCAACAGAAGGCGTTCGCATAATTGAAACATTGCCTCTATTGCGCCCAGTGCTCACATTACCGGATTTGCAAGAACCATTTGAGATCGAAACAAATGCCTCTTACTATGCTATTGGGGCAGTTCTTACTCAACATGGGTATCCAATGGCATATCACAATACGACATTGTCCGAAAGTATCCCACTTATGACAAATAAATGTATTCCATTGTGCAAGCTTGTTGATAGTGGAAGCATTACATTTTGGGGAAGGAAACGATCATCCACACAGACCACCGACCCCTGCATTTCATACAGACACAAGGGAAGTTGCAGAACGATCGCCATCAGAAGTGGTCCACATATCTACAACAATTTCATTTGAACATTAAGTACAAGAAGGGCAGCACCAATAATGTTGCATACTTCCTCAGCCGACCATCGATCGTGGTGATAACCATCGTGCTCAACTCTTGTGGGCACGAGACTTTTGATTGGTCGCTTCTCTACAAGAGCAATCCAGATTTCAGCCACACATACAAGACGCTCTTGGAGGGTAACCGAGTTCCAAATTTTCACCTCTAGGATGCACTACTATGTCACTTGGGACACCTTTGTGTTCCTTTAAGCGAACATGCCAAGATGATTTGGGAAGCGCACTATAGTCAGGTCGCTGGGCATTTCAGGGTCGAGAAAATAGTGGCAGTACTGCAAAAGTATTTCTATTGGCCAAACCTTCGACATGATGTCGGGAATTACATTAGATCCTGCACTGCCTGTGCCATTGCCAAACCGACCATCAAGAAGCAAGGCCTCTATACTCCACAGCCTACCCCTAGTCAACCTTGGGAATCCATTTCCATGGATTACATGTCGGGCCTTCCTTCTACTAAGAATGCCAACGACTATGTTTTCGTGGTCATCGACAGATTCTCGAAGATGGCCATTATGGCGGCCTGGAAGAAGAATATCACAGCAGAAGCCACTGTTAAACTCTTCTTTGAACGAGTGCGGGTACACTTAGGGATGCCACAGTCTATCATCTTAGATCGGGACAGCAGGTTTCTTAGTACATTTTGGTCTAGCCTCTGGTCAATGTTGGATACCAACTCACTAAGTCCACAGCTTTCCATCCCCAAACTGATGGCCAGAAAGAGGTCGTCAACAGGATGATCGTACACATTTTGTGCATGTACAACTCAAAGCATCCATGCACATGGGATGAGAGACTCCCCTATGTACAACATAGCTTTAACTGGGCCCTCCACATCTCCACCGACCACAACCCCTTTCAGGTGGGCTTGGGATTCCAACCACTATGTCCCATTGACGTAGCTATACCATTTGCAACTACTCAGGCTGATTAGGCTCATGTCCAGTCTGAAGCTGCCAAGGCGAACAACTTCATTGAGCGCATTCAACACATTCTCCAACAAGTTCATGACATATTGGACAGATCCAATGCTAAGTACAAGCAATGACATGATCAACATCGGGTGCAACACAACTTCCAGGTGGGCGACAAAGTGTGGCTACATTTGCAAAAGGAGCGCCTCGCTAGACCCCACCGCAAGCTTCGCCCGCTCCGATATGGGCCATACACCATCACCAAGGCTACAGGGGACAATTCCTTTGAGCTTAGTGTCCCACCATTCCTTGGTCTGCACACAATGTTCAATGTGGACCGCCTTCGACCTTACTTTCCACCTCTACTGGACACATCTGACATGGCAGAACAACTCACACCAACAGAGTTAAACCCATATTGCATTGAACAAGCCACAACTGATCAGATTATGGACAAACAAATCAAGAACACTTGCCAGAAGAGGATCCATCTATATCGAGTTTTCAAAGCAGGCCAACTCCTTCACCAGGGCAAGTGGCTCACCAGGGACCAAGTTCAACAGAAGTTTCCTCATCTCACGGCGGAACTCAATGCAATGGGGACCATTGCTTCCTAAGAGGGGAGGAATGATCCAGGTGGATATTGGTGGCCACTCACCTATTCCACTTGGACCCCCACCATTGTTTCTTTCAGTTTTTCAGTTTCCTTAATTGTAGCACAATTTACTATTTTTGGCAGTTTTTCGAGTCCTGAACTTCTGGAGTCGTTTTGAGGCCCTAAAAGACGTTTTTTGGGCATATACCAATCAAAAACATTCATAATGATGTTTTTGGCCAATAGTTGTAGTCCTCGGATAGATCTTTCTAACGATGTATCATATGCTTCAAACGAAGATAGTATGCCAAAGTTACGACCCCGGGAAATTGATGTACTAATTTACCTCGACGGGGCCCATATTCTGGCATTTCATCTCCTAGGGTTAGGTTTTTTTGGATGTTTAGGGTTTCCATTGTTTCTCAATAATATATAGGCCTTTGAGCCTCATTGTAACACAGATTTTAGAGGCATGTATCCACCACATCTCTTCTCATAGATAAGCTACCAGAGCCCAAGCTAGTTTATTTCTATTATGTCTGTAAACAAATTGCAGTTATTTGATATTAATGAAATGAAGTGTTATTTCCGCTGCATCTTTGCATTCATGGTTATTTGTGTATTTTGTTGCGTTCTTGCATAAATCCAGATCACATATGCCTATAAGTTGTTATGTGGCTTCTTGGAATGCAGTAACATTGATTTTGCTTGTTTGGTCTTCAATGTTGAATTGGAAAATGTACCTATATTCACATTCAAAAACATGTTGATTGCACCTTTGGCAATTCCAAACACCATCCTCAGTAGGTGTGAGTTTTTTTTTGCACTTTCGGTCTTTAAATGCAAGTGGGCATCCAACATACCAGCAATTGTCTACATTTAAAGAAGCAATAGTTGCATCTACCAAAATCAATGTAGGGTTTGGACCTTTGTCAATTCCCTCATTTTCTATGTCAACTAAGTGTTTTTGAATGGAAGGGTGCCCGCCTGAAGCTCCACATGTAGATAATGAGTGACAAGCTATATCTGTTAAAGAGTTATCAAACCAGGTTCTCAAATCCTGGGCTTCTTTGAGAAGACGATTGATGAAAAGTTGGGATGAGAAAGTTATAGTAATTGATATCCTATTAAAGACATTTACATTTCCATCTTTGAGAGCGATTATTGGAAATGTATTTGAGATAGAATATTGGTCTATATTATGTTTACTACAGAATACCCCCCATAATGTGACCTCTATACTATACCCTACCATGTCCTTTAGTTGGAGGGTTCTCTTATGCATCTTTGTTCCATTCTTTCTCGTGATGGTTTCTAAAGAGCTAATGGAGATAACAACTCCAATAATATCAACTATACAATTGTTGACTAAAGTTGGTACCATATTAATAGGAGTGAACACAAAGTTGTGGTTTTCTATTGAATGATCATCCTCTAAACAAGCTTCAATGGTCGAGGTAATATCTAAAGTTATTTCCCAAACATTTTTTAAATGATTGAATTCTTTGTTTGCAAGCTTGATGTACCCTTTTGAGATGACGTAAACTTTTCCAATGTGTATGGAAGGATGGAAGTTTGTCGCTTGGATGTTGAAGCATGTAATGCATATTTCACCATTTTTTGCATCACCAACATCGAAGCTAAATACATGGCCAAGTCCCTTATCATTGGTGAATGTGCGTAGATCAATTTTTGAAAGTACTATGACTTTTAGAGTTCATACCTTTAGGGATGAATGCAAAGATGTAATAGGTGTAATTTTTGGGGGTGTATTAGTAGGTTCTAATTGTCGTTTTGTAGAAGAAATTACATATTCTATCAATGTTGGGGGACCAACAATGTCTACTTTACAAGTATGTACTTGGATTTCACGCACAATTAGAACCCTGCAAAAAAAAAACAATGTACACTTAGTACTTGCACTATTGGTCACATAGTAAGCAATGTAAAATGTGGTTGGTGTGTGTGATACATGTGAAAATTAAATGAATGTATAGAGGGAAAATCAAAATAATAGTTGTATAAATTATAACTAAGTTTGAGCCATGTAAAAAAGGTAGAGTGAAGACATACTTGTTGTCTTGGATAGATCTACAAGTGAAGCCTTGTAGTTCAACCAAGGACCCTTTTTCTATTTGAGATGAAGTGAAATAGTGACCAAGTGTTGAGGCAAATAAGCTTCTCAATGTATTGTATCCATCAGATAGGACTACTGAGTAACGATCTTCTAATGTTACTTTGAAGTCCATAATTTGTATAACATGATTGCAAATAATCTATCCACTTCCAATCCTTGTAAGCAAGTTTGTTGTTAACACAGATGCCATACCTTGGATATTTTGTGTAAAAAGTGGAAGTACAAGGGCACTGAAAGACCACATATAGGGGAAAAACAAGGAGGAAATGTATTAATTAAAATATAATGGACACAAATGGAATTAAAGGAGAATACATATGTGAGTATAGGAAAAAAAAAGTGTTAAAGTATCACTATATTTGTTGATGTATGGCTGTAACTATTTGAACAACAACAATATTTTATGTACTTGTGTAGAGTTTAAGAAGGAATAAACATGAGATGATAGGAAAATAAAAGCATGATATAGTAGGGGAGGAAATGTAAAACCTAAAACTTTAAATATATTCTATTTTGTATGTTGATGATATGAAAAATATTTGCACCAGGGTAAGATAACAAAACTTTAAAAGTTTATGTTAATGATATGTTGTATAAAGGAAAGAAAGAGAGACATACACATTGAAAATGTTTATTTAGTTGGATTATAGAGATATACGTATATATTTGTTTTAGTTTACTCCAATATAAAACTCAATATTTATGTTTTAAATATTAAAACATGTGTTACAATTAACAAGTGATTTGTTTCAAAGAGAAATTATAGATGCAAATGAAAAATATTTCATCGCTATTGCAAAAATGTAAATGCCAATCAATATGTTAAATTATTTGCATGAAATTCAGTTATTTACAGTACACATTAAAGATAAGCATTGTCGGCAACATATACGATATATATAAAATTGTAGTTTACATGAGAAAAGATGGAATTGCATTTCACTTTAATATATAGATAGGAAGGATATATACATACTTACAAGTAGGAATATCATGTTATAAAAAAACAAAGTAAAGTAATAGAACATGATTATGTTCAAAATTTAGAAAGCGTCATCGCCTTTAACTATGCCTTCACTGGGTTTTCATTGAGATTTTTTTAATCCCTCGATTTTTTTTGCTCTACTTGAACTCGCTTTGGTAGACTTCTCAACATGAGATTTAAGACCATTTTGAGTTAAGTGATGTTTTGGTTCATATTGCAATGCGTCTTTCACGTTATCATATAATATTCCAAAGCCTTTAGAGAATGGACCAGATGTATGAAAATAAGAGATGAATATTGTTTGGGTATTAGAAATATTAAATTTCCTAGCAAGTTCTTCTTTTATCTCTGGCCTTGAAAGATTTCCCTTTCCAAGATCGATAACATGGATTTGAAATTGTATTCTATGTAGTTGGAGGTCATCAAGAAGATGTCGAATGCAAACTGTGTGTCGTGTTAGCGGGTCCCCCATTGCCAAGTACGTCAATAGTTTTGCAATGTGAAGATGTGCATTTGAAATATGCTCAAAACAATGTAAACATCATAATTATTTTTTTTGTGTATGTGGAAATGCATAAAATGTGTTTTAAAAGCTACAATTAAAGGAGAATATATAGAATACTCAAGCAAAACAATGAAGAATATGGACAAGAATTAATATGTAAAAATAAATACGGTGGATTGAACTTGAAATGGAGTGAAATCAATATTGAGTAGGATTCCATATTAATTTTAGAGATATTGAAGAGTTTTAAAAAAATATATATATATTAAACATATATAAAATTAATATAAGAAATTTATATATTGTAAAAATTAAGTAAAACATCAAAATTAGAAAATATAAAATTAAAATAAATTAAAAATAAAAATTAAACAATTACATTATAGAACATTATATAAATTTTAGGAGAATAATTTTTTTTAATAATAAAAAATAAAATTAATTTTTAATTCAATACAATTTTCTTTTTACTATAAATGAAATATAACTTAAATATCCATAATATTTCTATAAAATAAAATTCTAAAATCTAAATCTGAAAATTCAAATCTCAAAGTATTAATTTTTTTATTTTTAGTATTTTTTTTTTTTTATGGTTAAATAGATCCCAAACTTAAGATTGTTTTTGAAAAACCATCAAATCAATTAAAACTTTCCTTACCCAAATTTTGATGGTTGTTAAATAGATAAAAAAAATAATGTTTTTAAAAAACTATCCAATCAATTAAAACTTAAACCTTTTGTTTTACATAATTTCTTAAACAAATTATTTAATCCACTTAATCCATAACATTGAGTCAATGGACATACATTAATCAATAAAAAAAAACATGAAAAGCATCCAAGATTAGCACAATCACAGGAATGAATATTCTGCAGATCAATCCAGAACAATTAAAATACAATACATTATAAAGTGGAAAGTAAAATTCAGCACCAAGTGAATAAGAATATCAAGGATGAAGAACCCGCAACTTTGGAATGTTTTTGTGCTTTTTTGTGTTTTTTTGCCATTGTATTTAACACGAGGCACTAACTGCATTTATTCTTGTGTTGACTAGAATGTAGGTTCAATGAGGTTATAGGGACACTCTAACTTAGTAAAAATTATATGGAAACAATGATAAGTGTACAAAATATTATGGGATTGAAATGAAATTGTTTTTGGAAAGTTTTTGAAATTAAAATTGAAGAAACAATTTCTCCAATTTTAGAATAATATGGTTCAATAAATAATAATAATTTGTTTTAATATTAATATGAGTATAGTGAATAATTCATTGTTATTTTGATAGTAGTGAGGTGCTTTATTTAATATGAATATTCAAAGATATTGTGAGCATAAGGAAAAGGATTTAGAGAAATATGGAAATGGTTTGTCAATTTTGGGATAACAATATGTAAGTGGTCTCAATCATATCATCTACTTAAGGATGACTAAATATAAATATAACAAAAGGAATATGTTGAAAATATTATTGATATGGATGACACCAAGATGTTTAAATTCTAATGATGCAAAAAGACTATTCTCTAAATTTTGATTAAAATGACAATAGAAAAAAATCAACAATGAACTTTGTTTTAGATGACATTATTATATTTTTCTTATAACACCTTGATTAACACAAAACCTTAAAAAATATATTTTGTAAAATTGTTAAAAAGAACATATATTTTTAACTTGTAAAAACTATACCACTCTAATATATCTTAGAAAAATTAACTAAAATAATATTTTTTAAAATAATAAACAACATTAAATGTCTAAAAAAGTACTATAATTATCTTAAACCACATTTAAAATAACACTTATTATCATCACCAATTAATTTTGCTATAAAATTTTACAATAAAAAAAATGACTTTTACTTTAATTATTTTCAACTTTAAAATCTTAAACTGCGTGACAAAATATATTATTAGTATTTTTCAAAGCAATCCATAACCACATCAAAAACTTAAACTTTATAACAAGGTTTATTATTATTATTTTCAAAGTATTCCTGCAATGTGGATTTCTACGAGGACAATAAACATTTCACTTTATAACTCTTCTCAGTTTACACAGAGAGACGACTCCCCCATCATCACATAAGAGGGAGTTTTATCCGGTGGGTCTCTCCGGTAGCCGAGGACGACTGTGGAAACCAGTTAAAACACACAGAAAGATAGTTTTGGCATCGGATGTGGGGCTCGAAAAGGCGACTATATTGGCATTATGCGGTCTTGTTGGTAGGGTATCCTATCGTTATCTCTTCAATGTCACTTTACAGGATTGGGTTAATAGTCAGTGGGTTCCCCTTTTAGGTTACCCGCTAGAAATCTTACACTTAACCAAGGGATGGTTAGGTTTTGTCTACAAGTCCCCGGAAGACTTGTCCATTCTGTTGGAATACAGGTGGGTTATGGGGGGCAACAGCCTCATGTTAAAGTGTTGATGTTGCTTTCAACTTGACTTCCGAGTACTTTCAGTTGTGCCATCAGTGGGTGCTTCTGTCGAGCTTACCCATCCACCTATGGAACGAAGCAGCACTCATGGCGGTCGATAACTCTCTTGGCTCCTTTATCTATGTGGATAGTCATAACCTTTCCGCTTCGGTCAGAAAGGTGGCGCGGGTCTTGGTCGAAATTGACATACACAATGAGCTTTTGAAAGTCTTAGAGATTGAATGGCGGGATCGTAAGACTCTACAAAGACTTGATTACCTAGGAATTCCTTTTAGGTGTATCATTTGCCATTGTACTTGTCACCTTCGACGGGACTGTAAAGAATGGGTTTTCATGGACGATACTGAGGACATGAAGTTGTAAGAGAATTTGTATAACTCTTCACCTGAGGCTACCACAAGCGACTCTGGGGCCTTCCTCTTTCCGATGGAGGTCACCAACCCATCCTCGCCCCCGGAGAGTCTCTTGGGTAAGTTAAGATCATACTTCCCTGTTTTTTTTCTACTTTAACTTGTTTGGAAAAATAGACTCTGGAGGCTTCTGGGTGGTTAAAACAAAATACTTCTTTTGAGGGGAGGCCCATGGTGTCGGCTTCGATGTTTGTTGGGCCTGATGTTAGAGGTTCTTTCCGACAGGTGGAAAGGAGCCCTTGTTTGTACTTCCGTCGGACGACATCATCCAGGAAAATTCCAGGAGTCCCGATCCTTTAGTGGTATTAGGTCATGTTACTGCACACCCAACTGCTCTAGTGGAACCCTACCATCTTTGTTCCACCTCCAAGTTGCCCTTTAACCCTTGCGGGAACCTTGCTACACTACCCAGTTATCGTGAATCGAAGGAAATTGATTCCTCATTAAATGAGGTATTAGACTCCCCGATACCTTACCTTCAAGACCCCTCTGGTATTGTCCTTTTGCCTGTCTTTTTGGGGAACTCTGAGTATAAAGTCTTGTCTCGGGATGGGGAAGCCAGTACTTCACGACCAATTGGTGAAGGTAACGGAAAGGAATTTGCTTGGTCACGTGGCTTGTGTATTGAGTACTCACCCATAAAAACACGTGGTGCTAGAAAAAAGTGTTCGACCTCCTCCTCCCAACAACCTGTTTCAGTTTCTCCTTCCACTGATAGTGGGGCACTTAGAGCGGTGAAATCCCTTGAATGGGCAAAGTAATGATTTACCTATCCCTAAATCTTAGAAGGGTAGGGGGCTCCCTAAAAACTGCCTCTGTTCGACAACTTTTGGATAAAACTTGCCCGGATATCTTATTTTTGCAGGAAACACTAGTCCCTGAACAAAGAGCTAGAACTTTCATGTGTGGCTTGCACCCCTCATGGGTCACTTGTGTTGTTAACTTGGTGGGGACCTCGAGAGGTCTTTTGGTTTCTTGGGATCCAAACAAATTTGAATTGGTACCTTACCTCTCTGTTGGTGGCATTTTATTGACAAGAATCTGCACTGCTAGAAAGAGGAAGCTTACATTATTAAACACATATGGCCCTTGCGTGGAGAGAAATAAATTATGGAACGTTGTGGTGGACAATAGTCTTCTCTCACACAAAAATTTGATCATTGCGAGAGATTTAAATTTTATAGTCTCACCTGGCGGAGTTTGGGGAGGATCTGCACAGGCGGGTCCTTTGTCATAATTTTTCAAAGCACTTTTTCAGAACAATCAGTTAATTGATGTCCAACTGGACAGAGTAGTCCCCACATGGAGGAATGGGTGCATAGGGACCAACTTTATAGCCAAACGACTGGATAGATTCTATGTATCTAAAGAGCTCCTATCTGGAGTTGGTTTATATGGTTCATGGGTGGAATACCCCTATGTTTTCGATCACGCTCCGATCCTATTACAACTAGAGATCGAGCCGACTTGAAAACCTTATCCGTTTAATCTCAATTCTCAATGGCTGCAGAAAAAGGATTTCATATCCCTTGTACACAAGATCTGGATAGACCCACTGTACCATTTAGAAGGAGGTTGGCAACATAGAATCATTTGGAAGCTAAAGGATCTAAAGAAACAGACAAATCATTAGATCAGGGGAAAAAATAGAAAAAACAATATGAGGCTAGAGAATTTGGAATCAGAGATTAATGAATATCTCGTGCATCGGGCCAATGGAGATTTTTCTCGGGACATAGAGAAGAAATTATGTATTATGGAACAAGAAAGAAACACATTACTAAAAGCAAAGGAAGATATGTGGAGGCAACGAAGTAGGGCTATATGGATTAAAGGAGGAGACCAGAACACACAGTTCTTCCATCAATACGCCTATTATAGAAGAAACCACAAACACTTATGGGAGATTATATATTCCACTAGATTTTGTTATACAGGTCAAGAGGATATAAAAGCAGAGGCTGTGAAATATTACAGTAATTTCTTCAAGGCTCAGGAACTTCAAACAACAAATGAACAATGCATATTAGTTGGGCTTTTCTCCCGTATGGTAAATGTTGAAGAAGCAAGCTCCCTATTTTGGCCTGTTAACTTAGAAGAATCAAGGGAGTTTTTATTCATGTTTAAGAAAGATAAGAGTCTTGGGCCCGATGGCTGGACAATAGATTTTTCACCTTTTTTTTTATCTAGTGGGAGCCGACCTGTTAGAGATGGTTGAGGAATCTAGGATGAAGGGGAAGATAGCTGGCAACCTCAATTCAAATTTTATAACTCTCATCCCAAAATCAAATAAGCCGACTACTTTCAATGACTACAGACCCATTTCTATTTGCAATCTTTGTTACAAATTTATTTCTAAGATCATAGCAAACTGTATCAGACCTATCCTATCCAGATCCCTCTCTACTGAACAACTCAACTTTCTGAAGGGCCAACAAATATAGGACGACATTGGCATTGCACATGAATGCCTTCACAACATTAAAAAGAAGAAATATAAGTCATTGATTCTGAATATGGATCTACAAAAAGCGTATGATTGTATTGACTGGGATCTACTGAGAATGATCTTAATACAAATTGGCTTTGGGTTACATTTCACCAACTGGATTATGAGTTTTGTCTCTTCATCTTCCTTTGTTGTTTTAGTAAATGGTGAAGCTACAAATTTCTTCAGGAGCGACCGCAGATTACGTCAGGGATGCCCTTTATCCCCTTTGCTATTTATTTTGGTATTGGAGGGTCTTAGCTTACTACTTAAAGAAAGCAAAGCGACAAGGAAGATTGTGGGCATAAGAGTTTCTAGAATGATTAAGATCCTTCATATTTTATTTGTTGATGACATTTTAATCATGACAAATGCTTCTATTAATGAATGGATAGAAATCACTGGTATCATCAATTTTTTCTGCAAAGCATCAGGCTTAAAGGTAAATGAACAAAAATCAAATGTACTACATGCAAGATTATCAGAGGCAGACTTGTACATGATTGTTCTTCCATATAATTTTTCAATGCTAGCCATAGGTTTTAGATATCTGGGTTTTTATTTGACTACCCGGCTACAAAAAGTGTTGATTGGAACTGGTTGTTGTCCAAGATGGAGAAAAAAATAGACCTATGGTGTAATAGATGGTTATCATTGGGTGGACACTTTATTTTTGGTTAAATCGACTCTTGAAAGTCTGCCTGTTTACTGGATGTCGTTGGAAACCATCCCGTGCACTATTTTAAATAAGTTCATGATTATAATGTTTAATTTCCTCTGGAGAGGAAACAATCACTCTTCTCATTTCCATCTAAGCAGATGGGACACTCTGGCAAAACCAAAAAGCTATAGAGGTTGGGGGTTCCTCAATATCTTTCATTTTAGTAAATCCTTAGCAATAAATACTCTCTGGAGGGTTCTAATGGGTGTCGACATATGGCATGAAGCTATAAAAGATAAATATTTACCATCTACCACTATTATAAATTGGCTTAGATTGCCTACTTTCAACACGTTAGTAGTCTCAAAAATTTGGGGCGGCCTCTTCAAATCCATACACCTGATCACGTAGTGGCTTAGTTGGGTTCCTGGTTCGAGACACCTTGTGGCTCTTGGTAGAGACAAGATCCTGGGATTGGATGACAGATCCATTCTCTCCCCATAATTCATTTCTTCTTTAAGGCATAATAAAATCTTTTTTCTCTCACAAGCGAGGAACCTTGTTGAACAAGTCGGACCCTCGACCAACTGGTACAGGTATGTGGACCTTGGCCTATTGGGATCGCTAGCAGTTGAATGGGAACATTACCGCATGGCTCTCATCAATGCAAGATCCTCCATACATGATACCGATGACACTTTAATGTGGATGGGAGGCGACCATTCAGGGTACCTCTCTACAAAAAATGTTTACTTGGCTCTTATCTCCACACAGGGTTGCTCGAATATTGATGGATGGAGGCATTGAAACACCCCTTTTCTCCCAGTTTGTAAATATAACTGTATTGTTCAAGGAACTATGGCAAACTTAAAAGTGTGAATGTTTGATTTTATGGACATTTGTATTAAAGGTCGATGAATGTAAATTTTGTTATTTTAATAGAAAATGGTTACGTGTTGCATGACTACTGAAAGAGGGGATGTGTTAAGAGAAGACCACGAATGATATGAAAAGGTGGAGGAGGGGACCAACAATGGTTGCGTTAACCTCCACTAAACCAGTACCATGCTGGAATTAATTGCTCAGATCATAATAACCCTTTGACCCAGGAATGAATTACAGTCGGAATGGTAGGTGGGAAGACCTCCTCAAGAGTTAATGAGGAGATGGGGCAGACCGCCGATTCGTAAGGCTTCCAGACTTGACCACAAACTGGGAATTTGAGCCACACACAATCTTGTTGAGGAAGGCAAGAAAGGAAGCATGGTGGGTAGAGGAATATTTGCAAAGAGTGCAAAGACAAGAGCCTAAGCTCTCGAGTCCGAGGAAGGACTGAGAAAATATTGGTGTAAGTTCTGATCACAAAAAATAGAGACTGAGTCGGGAGAAGGAGAGTAACCTTCGTCCCTATCTATTTATGTATCAGGAGAAGGAGAGTAACCTTCATCCCTGCCTATTTCTGTATCGGGAGAAGGAGAGTAACCTTCATCCCTATCTATTTCTGCATTGGGAGAAGGAGAGTAACCTTCGTCCCTAACTTTCATTGAGCTAGAAGAAAGAGATTGAATCTCAAAGCATCATGGTATAAGCTCGGGGATGGCTAGTGGTAAAGATATTAGAAGTGACTGACACTATGGTTGGGTGGAAACGAGCACCCCTTTCAACCATCACATCACACTCTACGGTTCTGATAAGTGTTTTCTTGCCTTATTCTTTGAATTGGAAGTAATGGATGCATGCGAGTATTTATATGTCTATAAATGGTTTTTGTATTAAATTATTAAGTTATGAGTATGTGTTCTCTCCCTTGAGAACCTATACTTCTGCTTGATTTTC
The DNA here is from genome assembly GCA_009831015.1 of Picea engelmannii. NCBI lineage: Eukaryota > Viridiplantae > Streptophyta > Pinopsida > Pinales > Pinaceae > Picea > Picea engelmannii. The sequence continues at coordinate 41,955 of ML839628.1, read as the reverse complement.
CATATGCTATAGTCTAATCACTTGAAGGCGCCTTCCCAGGGAGTTACAACACCGTTCCAGAGTCAGAGAAAGCCTCTTGGCATTGCTACCATTTTGATAACCTCACGAGTTTACCTTGCCCTAATTCAGAGATTAAAGCTTTGTGAGTTAGGGAGGAGTTCCCTTCAGACCAGTAGTCCAATAGACTTGAACTCGCGCCTAACTCATTAAACAAAAACCCAGTTAAGAGCAGGGATTATAACCCAAGATTCAACTGAAGGTCCATGTGACCTGAGTCTAGGAGTCCTGCGCTAAAAGGAGTTAGCTCATGAAGGTTTCAGAACCTTTGGAGCTCGAAGCTCTGAGATGTCGAATTGCACGATAATCAAGTGACCCAAACCACCGATGACTTAAGAATCTGACAACAGAGATGGAGGTGAGTCGTTTAACGGGAAGAGAGGCCATCCCGGTCATTATATCGATTCAAACACCCATTGGAGTTAATGAATCAAATACCAACTGCTCCATCAAATCGATGGTTGTGAATCATTGCGGAGTACAAAAGTGAAATTAGCGGACATGCTAGTTCATGACCCATAATCAACCCACATCGTTGATCCTGTCGGGGATTGAATATCAACGAATAAGATTAGATTAGAGTCAGCTGAGCACTTCCCAGATTGCGAAGGTTGGACCTCGAAATAATTGTGAACCATCAATCTATGAACGAATATCGAGGGTGGGGAATCATTGCGGAGCACGAAGGTGAAAGTAGCAGATGCGCTAGTTCGCGGCCCGCAATTCACCAACGTCATTGGTCTCGTCGAGCTAGAAGATCAACGACTCTGTTCGGACCAAGTTGGGTGAGTACTTTCCAGATTGCGGAGGTTGAGCTCTCTGATGAAGAGCACGCATGTTGGGACCCAACAATTAGTATGAACCATCGATCAACGGACACCTCGGTATTGGTCGGGTCATGACCGCCAGACCTTGAACAAATGTGAGATGGATGGTCATGAGCTGCTTTGGAAATCCGCTGAGTAACAGAGTCCTTTGGTACCGTCGGTCTGAGAGAATCGAAAAGCTCAGAAGAGATAACGTTTTCAAGAGCGAAGGCGAGACCTAGGATAGTTAGGCTTGCAGGAGGAACGAAGGTTGAGGCCTTTGAACATCTACAAATCTCTTCCAAGTCGAAAGAAGTCAAAATCTTAGGAGGAGGAGCGACAACAACCATTATATCAGTTATGGGGAGAAGCTTGGACAGTTAGACCAACATCCAGGGAAGCAAGGGAGACGCGCTGAGAAGGAACAAATCCTAACTGTCGGATCTCAGCGCAAAGGGACGATAGTTTTCCAATCAAAGGTAAAGTGCATGAGTTTTAACCTTTGTGTGCACATGAGGGTTTACTTGCCAAAGTCCCGAAGTCCCAAAGCGAATTGGGGCCGTTCATCACCAAGAGGGACAGGTGGCGCAAGATCTACAACTCCTGAGCGAGAGCTTGTGGTCAAGGAGAGTGGAATCTCCAAAGTAGATCATGTCTGTTATCCAGCAGGAGATACATGTCAATAGATCAGTGTCTCCGGGTGAATGCACTTCGGAAGGAATGAGTGCTTAGAAGATTGAAACCTCCAAAGCCCAAAGAGTTGAAGAGACGAAGTAGATCCTGTTTGTTAACTGACATGAGATACATGTCAATAGATCGGAGACTTCGGGTAAAATCACTTCGGAGGTTTCCAAGTGAGGAGTGAGGCAAACTCCCAAAGCCCCAAAAGCTGAAGAGAATCTGGACAGTAAGATCCAGAAGGCAACGTGGCAACATATCATGAACTCTGGGAGAATGTGAAGGAGAAGAGTTTTGAAATCACTGAAGCCCGAACAACCAAAGTAGTCGGGGGTCCTCGATCTGTTAGAGGACACATGTCATCAGATCGCGGACTCTGGGTAAAACATTCCACGAGAAACATAGCATGAGGAAAACTGAGATTTGAGATCCCCGAAGAGTCGAAGACTCGAAGCAGCTAGAGTCGTTGATTGAGGAGGACGCGTGGCGAAAGATCCGTCATTTCAGAGAAATTGCTCTGGAAGAAATGAAGGTTTGAGAATTGAATTCCTCGAAGCTCGAAGGGAAAAATCAATCACAACCGTTGATTGAAAAGGACAGATGTCAGCTGATCTTCCACTTCGGAAGATTTCCATGTGGATAAAAGCGAGGGGTGAGAACTGAAAGTCCCGAAGGCCGATCCTGCAGAGAAGATCGTGGTCATAGACCGAAAGGAGACAGGTGGCAGCAGATCCGAAGGTTCAAACTTCGAAAGATTTATGAGAAGAAAAAAGTTGAGAGTTGAAACTCCTGAAACCCGAAGTCTGAAATAAATCTGGACTGTTAGATCCAGAGGGATACGTGGTGATGGATCACGAGTTTCAGATAGATGCATTTGGGTTTCAATTGAGAATTGAGAAATCCGAAATCTGAAGACCCAAAGGGATTGCATTCGTCGATCTGGGGAAGACATGTGTCAGTGGATTATCATCTTCGGATAAAATCCATTGGGAAAAATGAGAGTTGAGGTTTGAGAGTTGAAAACTCTGAAACCAGAATCGCAAAACAAATCATGTTCGTTGATTTGAAAGCGGCCAGATCTGATCCGTAGGTTCGAAAGGGACACATTTGAGCCGTCAGTTCAGAAGTACTGTCAAGATCATGAGATCAAAGGTCATGTCGCATTGCAGAGACAGAAGGTGCTCGAACTTTAAAAAGTTGAGGGCGGGCCGCAATTGAGACCATGGTATTGACAAAAGGACACGTTGCAGCTCGTGGTGAATTGCGGGGTGAAAAGCAGTTTGGTTCCAAACCACTCTTGGTCGCGCTCACAATTAAGAAATTGGTGTTCGGTCGTAACCTACGGTCATATGCGATGGTCGTCAAAGAAAAGGGGCTAGGCCCCCAATTTCCAAATTAGAGACCCCGAATAGAGGTTTTGTCCTTTAAGGAAAACGATTTTTTTTTTTATGCCCCACCGTGGGTGTGTTACAAATTGGTATTAGAGCATGGTTACAACACTTGGCCTGCTTGGGCTCATGGACGAGTCATTCAAAAACCATATTTAGAGTACTTTTAAGAGTGACGCCCTATCTTGCCTCCTTCTTAAAGAGTCCAGTGAAAAAATTTATTGAGGAAAATAATGAAACTTTCTACTGTGCAGATGCATTTAAGAAATTTGAACCGTGTATTGTTCATAAACTAATGGACTATTAACTAACAATAAGTTTTTTTGCTAGCACTCGAGCAGTCAGTAAATCACGGGAAAACTTCAAGACAAAAGGATGGTGACATGTCATGAAGTGGGGGATGGCTCCCACAATAGAGATGAAGAATCTGGTGAAAGGAGGGCGGTGGAAACCCCTCCGGATCTGGCTGAAACTGTAAGGAGCCTCAGGGTCGAACTACAGAGTTGCAAGGCTGACAACGAGAGATTGATAAAGGAGCAAGAAAAAAAAATAGAAATTAACGCATTCTTGCTGCAGAGCTTATCTGACATACAGAGGAAACTAAAGCATGAACCCGCAACGAGTCATGTGGACCGACAACATGAGAAGAGAAGTCAAAGTCCACCTAAGATCCAAAAACATGACCCCATAAGTGACCACACTAGGAAAAGTACCTTGAAGAAGGCCCAACCTGGAGGTAGGGGACACTCATAGACAGAGTCCTCTAGAAAGGAAGCTGGCAACTCTGAGGGATCTTCTAGTAGTAGAGCTAGCTCACATTCTCAAAGGAAAGGAAAGAAACAAAAGCGTTCCAAAAATCATGATCCTGAAGAGTTCAAGAAAGACAAACCACCCTCTTTCGATGGAGAGATTAAGAAGGGAGAAGAGGCTGAAGCTTGGATGCTTGGTTTTAAAAAGTACTTCAGATTCCATGATTACTTTGGAAAGTTGAAGGCTCGAATAACCATCTTCAACCTGAATGGAAAGGATTCCATTTGGTGGGAAGACCTTAGGAATGTGAAAGGAGTCTGTTGAAGGAAAATCTCCCTGCGAACAGGTAGATCTCCTCTTGAGAGCTAGACTCTTTAACTCTTAAGACAGAAGACGCTTATCATGGACACTGACTTCCTTTTAGATCTATATAAACTAATGTATGAGGAGGAAGGAGAAAAGAAGTACCTTTTACCGGTGTTTTTCCCTGCACGCTCCGAATTGAGCTCCGATCTTTCGCTCCTCGATAAGCCCTGTAGACAAACAGTAGTACAAACACTTCCTACTCTAGTGATATTAGCTTGAAATAGACCTATCTATTAGAGACAAGTTCATGTGAGATTAAGCACAAACTAGAAAGAAACATGCCAAGCGTTTCATATTGATGAGAACAATAACGAAAGAAACTTACAACCGTAGATGCGAATGCAACAACTTCGTCAAATCCTCTTTGTCTAACCCTTTCTCAAAAGATCCACGATCCGGATAACAACAACTTCACTGATTACTCTTCTCCAGTTCACTGTGTTTCCTATGAGATCATAGGTTTCATGCTTCTTATTATTCCTCCAAATATCACTTATGAGATCATAAGTTTGGTATGATTCTCCATCCATATCCCCTTTCACCATGAGAAAGCTTGCTTATATAGCCTTGGAGAGGCTCAACAACTTGAGATATCTTTGGGGTGAGTTGAGGATTTTCCTCCTTGAGTTAGGGATCTTCCCTAAGATCATGGCTGGACTAGGGATTCGAATCCAACTGCCTTCCAAGATTGAAAAGATCTTTCCCCCATTCATCTCAACAAACCAACTACTGCCCAAAATAGGTAGCGCTCCCTCAAAAGGGCCATCAGAGCGTTATAGCGCTCCCAAATAGGCTTTAGGGGAGCGCCAACATTCATGAGAATAGGAGCGCTCCTGCAAAAGGGCAGATGAGTGTTATAACGCTCCTTGATAGCTTATAAGGGGGCGCCAACACTCTTGAGAAAGATATAGGGGAGCGCTCTCCTCCAAAAACTCAGTTTTTTGGGTTCTTTCAAATGGCAAGAGGTTCATAAGCTCAGTTAACCATTCCCCCTCTTCCAAATCAAGTGTTTGATGTGTGTCAAGTGTCCTTCTCATGTCATTATAGGCACGACATAGGCATCATGGCAGTATGCTTTGCTTGACACTTGTGAGCAAAATGCGACACTTGTAATGACGACACTTGTGACACTATCAAGGTGAGTATTTTTTATGTGTAACATATTGCCCCCCAAAGTATGAAGTTAGAAGATAGGAACTGATAACTGAAATGCTTTGTAGACTTTCAAGCAAGGGTAGAGATGCATAGAACCTGATAGAAGCTGCACACAAACATCCAACAAATATTATGACATGTTTCAAACCCAAGGCATGCATACCTATGCTTGGGTGATAAAGACTTGCAAGATATGGCCACCATAAAATACACTGCAGATCCATAATTGTATTGATAAAAAGGTATAGCCACTGAAAATACACTGTGGATCTATACTCCCATGACCTGAACTAATCGTAGCCACGAAGAATACACAGTGGATCTACGAGATGACAAGACATAGCCACGACCAATACAAAGTGGATCTATGTAACAATATATGTGTCATTGTTCAAGAGAAACTCCATCGCAACCTGGGCAAAGTACATATCAAAGTGATCACTCAACCCAAGGTCTTCTTACCGATCCTGATGCAGTACGAATCTAACCATGTGAATAGATGTCTTGATGTCGAACATGGCAGAAACCACTTGATTACCGGTCAATGATGTAAACCGTTAACAAGCGTGAGGGAGACCACCATTAATGACAATGATTCCCAAGGTACTCTAGTACATTCTAACGAATGTGAATGGATGAGTTGAAGTCGAACATCCGCGGAATCATCCGATCAGAGGTCAATGATGTAAACCCACTGTCGAGTGTGAGGAGGCCTGCCATTGAGGCATGCAGGTCCCAAAGTACTGATTGGTTTCTAAGTCTAGTCCCTGGATAATGTGTTGAAGTCGACAGGAATAGACTCGTCGAAGGAGGGCCTTGATGTATCCCCCATCAATGACACAAAACAGACACAGAGATGTAATTGGTAGATCAAATGAACATGGACTGACATGGGTATTGAGACAAGATATCTGTGACGGCTGACTCTCGAGGTGGATACTTCCCTTGAACACTGAGGCACGACAACAGAAACATGACATGGACCAAAACTTGATGATGCAGTGGATGCTGTGACTTACATCCAGTGACCCAGAGGAGTGAAAGAAACTCAAAGGATTGGCTCAGTGTAGAGGTTCAACGGATTATAATGCATGCAAAAGACAAAGTGCCATGTTCAAGGGAGACTCTAAGAGTTACTTGGTAATGTTCTCAAAAAACTGCTTGGCTTGCTTCTTTAAATTTTTCCCCCATCCAGATAGACGAGTACCTCTTTTTAATTTAACGAGCTCGAGGAGGGTAACACATGCTCGATATAACTCACCTTCAGTAATTCCCTCTTCCTTTGTTTAACGAACTGGAAGAAGTAAGGGTTCAGTCCCGTATGGGCATGTCGATGTTTTTTTTAACGAGTCCAAAGAAAGAGAACTCGAAGGTTTTTCATGATTATAGAGTCTGGAAAAACACTTAAAAGAGAACTCTCTCAGTTCCTTTTTCGTAAAGTAGTCGGATGAGACCAAAAAAGAGATAAACTATCGCTCAACAGACGTTTTCTTCAAATGCTTTAACGAGCGTGGAGAGAACAAGGTCGCTCGGCAATCTTTTCATCTTTAGAGAGCTTGAAAATAACTTAAAGGTGACTCCAATGTTGTCCTTTTCGTAATGTTAGTCTTGCGAGGCCGAAAAAGAGATAAATTATCACTCAAAAGATGCCCTTTCAAACCTTTTAACGAGTGGGAAAGGAAGCAAGATCACTCGACAATCTTTTCATGTTTAGAGAGTTTGAAAAGAGCTTAAAGGAGACTCCAGGGGGTTCCTTTTTCGTATATCCATACAGGTCCGAAAAAGAGATAAAAGTCTACCCAGATGCATTCTCATATATTTACAAGCACGAGAAAGAACAAAGACTAAGCTCGGTATGCCCCCAGCTTGAAAGCTAATGGCTTAACTCCAGAAAGATCATCAAAGGCTGGAGACATGCCCTCCAAGCTTCAATTCATTCACCGACTTTGAGGTTGTCACCAATTTCTTTAGTAGATGAGAAAAAGGAGAAGGGTGGATGAAAATAAGGTTCAAGAGATGTGTCTGTTTCATTTTTTAACGAGCTTGACACATGAAAAGAACTATGCTCAAGGGCTCTGTTTCATTTTTTAGCGAGCTTGCCACAGAGAAGAGAAACTATGCTCGTGACCTCTGTTTCATTTTTTAACGAGCTTGCCACAGAGAAGAGAAACTATGCTCATGACCTCTGTTTCATTTTTTAACGAGTTTGCCACAGAGAAGAGAAACTATGCTCGTGGCGACGTCTTGATCATGGCTTCCAAGAGGATAACGCTCTGGAAGGATACCATGTCAAGGGATAAAACTCGGTCATGGCTTCCAAGAGATCTTCGTCGGATGGAAGAGAATCACTCGGGAAGGAACACATGTCGAGGGTTGCGACAGGGGTAAGGAGATCAGGCTCCAATAGCCCTACCGAAGAGATCACTATGTCAACTACCGGATCTAAATCATCGTAAGTTGAGGTCATGGGAGACAATGCCACATAATTGACATGCGACGGGGGTGATACTGTCTGCATATAAGAACCACTTAGGGAGGTAACCCAGTCGGGGTCGATGAATGAAAGTTGATCAATAGTCACAATTATTCCATCGTGAGGGAAAGATATCACACAAAAAAGAGTGGATACAAGAGCTTTCATAGCATATACATAATCCCGCCCAAGGAGTAAAGTGAAATCCAAGGGGTCTCAGACTACCATGACATCAATAGAGACAGTTTTCCCTCCCAAAGTTACAGGAAACTGAGGAAGGATCCCTAAAGGTTGACTGGTTCTTCTGTTAAAGGCTAATAGATTCTGTGTAACCGACGCAAGATGAGGACAACCCAAAGCATGCCAAGCAACAAAGGACAAAATACTAATGGACACACCTTCATCTATCAACGTTTGAGGAACACCCCGACCACAAACTTGTACTGTAATCTGGAAAGGAATGTGAGAGGGAAGACGAGGTCTAGTTAGCGCACCCCAATAAAAAAGGATGGACTCATTACTTGGAGGGGGTTTCACAGGAGGAGGAGGAATGCCCCCCAGCACGGTAGAGTATGTATCAACGAGAAAAACATAGGCAGTATCGGGTTTACTCTCTAGAGGGAGAGTAGGATCGACCAATGGTGGACCTGGATCGACTAGTGGTGGACTTGGATAGACCAGTGGTGGACTTGGATAGACCACTTTGGCACTCTTCAGAGGAAGGGTGGGACTGACCGAGGAAGGAAATGGATCAGTCACTTTGGCACTCATCAAAGGAGGAGTGGGATCGACCGATGGCAGAACCGAATCGACCACTCGAGTTTCATTCTCCAAGGGAAGAATGGGGTTGAAGGGTGGAAACAAATCGACTGCTTTGGTGTCACTCTCTAACGGGAGAGTGGGATCGATCGAGGATGAAAACAGATCGACCACTTTGGTGTCACTCTTTTGATGAAGAGCAAGGATGATCGATGACGGAATTGGATCAGCTACTTGGGTTTGTGGTTCAATTGAGGAGGAAACTAGATTGACCACCTGATCAACCGAACTAACTCGGGATGCAACCGGATTGACCAGTCCAACAACCAATGATGGGTCGGAGGAAAGCTTACGATAACCTTTTGGAAGTTGAATTTTTTCCAAAAGAGAAGAAGCCTCATCCATACGAGGACAAAGGTGAGAGTAATGATCACCTTTACATAACATGCAAGGGAAATTGACAGTTTGCTTCTTCTTACCAACATGAACATCACTAGTTGACGGGGTATCATCGACATGACCGACAGAGGCCGATGATGTGGAGGACCACATTTCTAAGACCTGGGTAAGACCGGGGCAATCCCTCAGAAAGTGGTCACCCTTACAAAGGCTGCAAGGGAATTTGGGTTTTGGATTCTTCATTTTAATCTTGTTGACCTCATCAACACTCCCAATACTATTAACAATGATTGGTTTCTTATACCAACATCTGATATTGTTGGGGCCTTAGTCCTTTTCAGGCTCTTCTTCATCTTCTCTTTCCGTTTCTTCTTCTTCTGATCAACCTGGCTACTTGCTTTAGATCTTTCACTAGGCGAAGAAGGAGAAATGGAAGGAGACTTGATGGACGAAGAAGGCGAAAAGTCGACATGAGGTTGATGTGTGGGTGGTGTATTGACATCCAAAGTATTAGGTGTAGCTGAAACATTGGGAGGATTCGGGATCACTAGAGTGGGGAACAACCAAACTGGTAATCCGATAGTGAGTCCTGGAAGACTCAGTGTGGCAACATATGGAGGACCAAAGTTTCCAAATGAAGGAAAGGTATAAGGTTCCCCAGGAGAAGATGTTCCTCCATTGGTACTCCTAGGATTCGATGCCATTAACACTGACTCGACCTAAGGTCCACTAAGTAAAACAAACAACACATGCTACGAATCTGAGAAGCAATCAATCAAACAAACCTTCCTATGATGAAACCACTAATTGGTGATGAAATCCAACATCGCGAGATCAAAATAGGAAGGGGCGGGGATAGAGCGGGTGGATCGGTTACGTTGGCGACCTGCTTAACGGACTTACGCCTTGGTGCAAGCTTCCACGAAGTAATTGTGGATTTACCCTCCAAGGAGCCCGAGTGAGTTTGACCAACGTCTGTTCCAGGTACAGTGAGACTTCCCTTCACCGTCACCTTGTGTGAGACCCTATAGATTGTGGCTACTAAGGTCACCAACTCGTAGTCAGCCCCTGGGCGGGTACAGTCGACAGTCCAGTCGAAACGTATGGGCAGGATAACAAGTCCGAAATCAACTTGAAAGGCTCCCACACATAATCGTGGCTATACCTTCCAGTGACCCCCAATATACGATCCGACCACTACAAACAGTTGAACCATGGAGGGATAATCTCCCTAACTCACCCGAATGCGACCTCGTGCGTAGCCCCAGTGTGAGAGGGGGATCCCAACAAGCTAATACGACAATTGGATTTGACTCTCCCTACCACAATATACTAAGTTTGTTTGATATCTTTGGAAAGTTATCCTTTCAACCTATTCCAAATCCCTACACCTTAAACTAATGTAGGTTTGCTAACAAAGATGTAAAAAGTCTAATAAATTTTAGTTAAGTGTTGATTTTAATGGCTGTTGTTTACTCAGAGGGTGTACAAAAGTGAAACTAATGGAATGGTGACTCAATTCTAAAAAAAATGCCTAAAAGATGATAAGCAATTGTTTCCTTTCAATGAATGCCTATTTAAAGGAAAGAGAAAGAGTCGTTTTCACTATCAAACACTTGATAAGGAATGCCTTTAATCAATTTTGTTCTCAATCAGATCCAATATGATGCTACAACATTTTAGGAATGCAAACTAATATGCAAACTAATCATTAAGACGTACTTTTGTCGTTTGCATGCGAATGATGATCAATTCAATGAAAAACTTGTCCTACCAACTACCCTTTTAGATCAAGGAGATTCGGACAAGAAAACACAGATTTTGCACAAACAACACACCCTTTTGCAATCAAACAAGAGAAAGAAAATAAAAAAATGCAAAAGGAAGGAGAAAGGAATTGGATCATATGACCTCAAAGAACAAAATGAGAAGAGTCACAAACTTCTAATGTCCTTCACTAGAGTTCCCGCTCAGTCGGATAGGAGAGAAGAAAGCAAGGGATTGATTTCAAACTCTCAGCAACAAAAAATCAAAAATAAGGAAGAAGGGCATAAAATCTGAACAACAAGGTATTTACTTCTCAGGAGGAAGCATGTCAAAGGTCAAAAGAAGAAGCATTGAATCCCAAAGCAACTCAGCAAGTGAAAAACAGGGTTTGGTCCTCCAAAAAATGCAATTTTTGAAAAGGTTTTGTGCAAAAAGGGGCTGACACTCTGGTGTAAGGGACACCAAGGCATTATAACACTCTGTCCAACACCTTTAGGGAGTGTTGGCGCCCTGCTAACATGGGCACAGGGGCGCCAGGCTTAAAAAACTCATAAAAATGTCCAAAAACCCAAAATTTCAGTGAAATTTTGACAGTCAAGCTGAGTGTGATGGGGTGAGGAGTCAATTAGCATGTGAAATCAAACATATGGTGTGAACAAGGTCTGAAAACAACCAAAGGGCAGGACAAGGTCTATTAGGAAAAACAAAAACCAAGAAAGTTATGATTCTTCCCCAGTGGAGTCGACAGTTTCTGTTGAAGGAAAATCTCCCTGCGGACAGGTAGATCTCCTCTTGAGAGCTAGACTCTTTAACTCTTAAGACTGAAGATGCTTATCATGGACACCGACTTCCTCTTAGATATATATAAACTAATGTATGAGGAGGAAGGAGAAAAGAAGTACCTTTTACTGGTGTTTGTCCCTGCACACTCTGAATTGAGCTCCGATCTTTCACTCCCCGATAAGCCCTGTATACAAACAATAGTACAACCACTTCCTACTCTCCTGATATTAGCTTGAAATAGACCTATATATTAGAGACAAGTTCATGTGAGATTAAGCACAAACTAGAAAGAAACAGGCCAAGCGTGTCATATTGATGAGAACAATAGCGAAAGAAACTTACAACCGTAGATGCGAATGCAACAACTTCGCCAAATCCTCCTTGTCTAACCCTTGCTCAAAAGATCCACGATCCAAATAACAACAACTTCACTTATTACTCTCCTCCAGTTCACTATGTGTTTCCTATGAGATCATAGGTTTCATGTTTCTTATTCTTCCTCCAAATATCACTTATGAGATCATAAGTTTGGTATGATTCTCCATCCAGATCCCCTTTCACCATGAAAAAGCTTTCTTATATAGCCTTGGAGAGGCTCAACAACTTGAGATATCTTTGGGGTGAGTTGAGGATTTTCCTCCTTGAGTTAGGGATCTTCCCTAAGATCATGGCTGGACCAGGGATTCGAATCCAACTGCCTTCCAATATTGAAAAGATCTTTCCCCCATTCATCTCAAAAAACCAATTGTTGCCCAGAATAGGTAGCGCTCCCTCAAAAGGGCCATCAGAGCGTTATAGCGCTCCCTCAAAAGGGCCATCAGAGCGTTATAGCGCTCCCAAGTAGGCTTTAGGGGAGCGCCAACACTCATGAGAATAGGAGCGCTCCTGCAAAAGGGAAGATGAGTGTTATAACGCTCCCTAATAGCTTATAGGGGGCGCCAACACTCCTGAGAGAGATATAGGGGAGCGCTCTCCTCCAAAAACTTAGTTTTTTGGGTTCTTTCAGATGGCAAGAGGTTCATAAGCCCAGTTAACCATTCCCCCTCTTCCAAATCAAGTGTTTGATGTGTCTCAAGTGTCCTTCTCATGTCGTTATAGGCACGACATAGGCATCATGGCAGTATGCTTTGCTTGACACTTGCGACACTTTTAATGACGACACTTGCGACACTATCAAGGTGAGTATTTTTTTATGTGTAACAAAGTCCATGAGAAGGACTTGTCATGGAAACAGTTTGAGAAATACTTCAGGAAGCAGTATCTGTTAGAGAAATACATGGACGGGAAAGCTAAGGAATTCTATGGACTCTTGTTGGGGCAGCTCACCATAGATGAATATGTCAATAAATTCCTTAAACTAATGAGGTATGTACCCTACATAAAAGATGAAAAGGTAAAAATGCAGTGATTCATTAGTGGGTTACCTCAGACCTATCGGGAAAGGATTGAGTTTGACGAACCAAATACCTTAGAAGAAACCATCCGGAAGGCGAGGTGTTGTTATGAACAGTTTGGGAATAAGACAAGACCTCACGAGGACTGGAAGAAGAGGAGTAGTTCATGATTCAAGAAGAAGGGGTTTAAATCCTCAAGATTTAAGAACTATGGAAAGGATTCTAGAATGAGCCTTCCTACTAGAAGTGTGCATCAACAAAGTGGAAATAAACCTTTTAAGACAGTCCTAGGAAAGACCGATAACCTAAAGAAGGAACCCTTAAAATGTTAGGGTTGTGGAGAAGATCATCGATTGAGGGACTGTGCACATAGACAACAGAACAGTAAGAGAGTCTACAATATCCAAGAAGCTACCACTGTCAATGATGTGGCTAGGAGCATGCCATGAATCTATGCAGCCTTGGACAATAATCAAGCTGACCACCAAGCTTCAATAGTGGAGCTGGAAGGTATGATCTCCAACCATCTAGTTTCTATTTTAATTGACCTTGGTTCTAATTTCAGTTATATGGCCCCTCAGACTGTTGATAAGTGTAAAATGCAACCAGTTAGACATGTTAAGCCGTGGTTGGTACGACAACCACTAGGACCAAAATAAAAGTGGCAGAGGTCATACCAACTTGTCAATTAATCATGGGTGGATTGCCCACTCGAACGACCCTTAACATACTGCCCCTGGGATCTTATGACTTGTTGATTGGTATGGACTAGTTGGTTGCTTATAAAACTAAGTTGGACTGTTACCATATAGCTTTAGAATGTGTGAATGAGGAAGGGGGAAATATAACCCTCCAAGGGATTCATAAGCCTGTCTCAGTGAGACAAATATCATCTCTTCAAATAAATAAATATTGTAGAAAGGTGTGTCCTCTATATGCAATATAGGTGTTGGAATCTGTTGAGGATGAAAAAACAAACCTAGCTACCACCCCATATTAAAAAAATATAAGGACATGTTCTCAAAAGAGGTACTAGGTCTACCTCCGAGAAGGGATATTGACTTCTCGATAGAACTTGCACCAGGAGTGGTGCCAACATCTAGAACACCATATAGTATGAGTACGTTGGTTGAGATCAAGCTAAAACTAAAGGAGATGATGGACAAAGGCTACATCTGACCCAGTGTATCTCCATGGGGAGCGCCCGTCTTGTTTGTGAAAAAGAAAGATGGCACACTCCGACTATGCATAGATTACATACAACTCAATAAGACAACCATAAAGAACAAGTACCCCTTACCAAGAATCGATGACTTGTTCGACCAATTGGGAGGTGCTTCCATCTTCTCGAAGATAAACTTAAGGTCTCAATACCATCAAGTCCAGATTAAGGATGACGACATCCACAAAACAACCTTCAGGACGAGGTATGGTCACTATGACTTTGTGGTGGCGCCATTTGGGTTAACCAATGCCCCGCCACTTTTATGTGCTTGATGAATAATGTACTCAGCAAATTTCTAGACAAATTTGTATTGGTTTTCATTGATCATATCCTAATCTACTCCAAGAAAAGAGAGGAGCATGAAGAACATCTTAGACTTGTACTTCAAGTACTAAGAGAGCATCATCTCTACGCTAAGTTTAGCAAGTGCGACTTCTTTGATAAGCAAGTCCATTACTTAGGCCATGTCATTTCTAAGGAAGGGGTGGCAGTGGACCCCGACAAGATCAGATCTATTATGGAATGGCCTACCCCAAAGGATGTATCCAATATCAGATCCTTCATGGTCTTAGCAAGATACTATAGAAGGTTCATAAAAGGGTTTTCCAAGATTGGTTGTTCAATCACTGGCCTTTAGAAAAAGGGGATTAAATTCATTTGGACATCAAAATGTGAAGAAATAATTCAGGAACTAAAATACCTCCTGACCCATGCACCCGTGCTGAAGATTGCAGACCCGGATAATTATTTCCTTATGTGTACAAATGCCTGCAAGGAAGGACTCAGAGGAGTCCTTATGCAAGAGGGACGTGTAATTTGCAACACGTCCAGGAAATTAAATGAGAATGAGATCAATTATGTGACACATGACCTAGAGTTGGATGCCATAGTACATGCTTTAAAAATGTGGAGGCACTACCTTCTGGGTAGGAGATTTGTGCTTATGACATACCATTGTGGGTTGAGGCACCTGTTTGATCAACCAAAACTCAATGCTAGACAAGCTAGGTGGATGGCTCTCCTTAGTGAGTTTGATTTTGAAATCAAACACATCAAAGGAAAGGAAAATAGGGTGGTCTATGCCCTTAGCAGAAGTATAAAAATGATTCATCTGGCAGCGGTAAGAACTTGTGAAACAAATGTCAAGGAAAGAGTCAGGAATGCACAAGAAAGATATGCATTCTTCAAGACCGTGACCTCATACCTAAGGCATGAGCCTACAGGGCTAAAGTATGAAGGCTACCAGATGCTCAAGGAAGGCCTGCTAACTTACAAAAACATATTGTATATTCCAAACTGTGATGACTTGAAGAGGTTCATAATGTATGAGCTACACAAGAGACCATATACTGGTCACCCAAGATATCAGAAAATGATCCCGACCACTAGGAAACAATTCTATTGGCCTAGATCGAAGGAAGACATAGCTAACTATGTAGCTAAGTGCTTAGAATGCCAGCAAGTTAAGGCAGAACACTGTCATCCAACAAGATTGTTACATCCCCTACCGATCCCAAAATGGAAATGGGAAACCATCTCCATGGATTTCATCACCAGATTACCAAAGTCGACCAAGCAAAATGATGCCATCATGGTCCTGGTGGAAAAATTGAGTAAGTCTGCTCATTTCGTTCCTGTCAAATCAACTTGAAAGGAAATAGATATTGCCAACATATTCATAAAGGAGATATTTAGACTACATGGCATGCCCAAGGAAATTGTATATGACAGAGACACCAAATTTACTTAAATCTTTTGGAAATCCCTAATGGCTGGTTTTGAGACTAAATTGTTGTTTAGCACAACCTATCACCCTCAAACTAATGGATAGACAGAAAGAGTGGACCAAATAGTAGAAGACATGCTAAGGATGCATGTAAAGCATCAACCTAAGAAGTTGGAAGACTATCTACCATTGGTATAGTTTGCCTACAACAACGATTATCAAGAATCCTTGAAAATGAGCCCTTTTGAAGCCCTCTATGGTAGACACTGCAAGATTCCAATCAGCTAGAGTAATACAGTGGACAAAATTACAATTGGACCCGACATGCTGAAAGAAATGGAATAAAAAGTGATTCAGATAAAGCAAAATCTGAAGATTTCTCAGGATAGACAAAAAAATTATGCTGACAGAAAAAGAACTCCCAGAGAGTTCAAGTCAGAAGACCATGTCTATCTCAGAGTTAGACCCAGGAAGAGTTCCTCGAGAATGGGAGACCGTGCCAAGTTGTCATCTCGGTATTGTGGACCCTTTTAAGTCTTAGATAGAGTGGGACATGTAGCCTATAGGCTAGCACTTCCCCCCACAGTAAAGGCACATACTGTTTTCCATGTTTCATTATTGAAGAAATATGTACATGATGCTAATCATATAATTGATTGGTCTCTGATCCAGGTGGAGCCAAAGAGAGAATTCTTGCTAGAACCCCAATTCATATTAGATCGGAAGGAAACCTCACTCAGGAACCAAACCATTGCACAAGTCAAGGTGCAGTGGAAACACTTTGGCCGAGATGAGGCTACGTGGGAAATGGAGGATGCCATGAGACATGCATATCCGATTTTGTTTACTCATGTACATACATATCATGTTGACAGATAAAACATCAAGGACGATGTTCCTTTAATGGGGAGGGAATTATAACACCCTGTTTCCCCTAGTTTGTAAATATAACTATATTGGCCAAGGAACTATGGAAAACTTAAAAGTGTGAATCTTTGATTTGATGGACCTTTGTATAAAAGGTTGATGAATGTAAATTATGTTGTTTTAATAGAAAATGGTTACGTGTTGCATGATTGCTGAAAGAGGGGATGTGCTAAGAGAAGACCACAAATGTTATGAAAAGGTGGTGGAGGGGACCAAGAATGGTTACGTTAACCTCCACCGAATCAATACAATGCTGAAATTAATTGCTCAGATCAAAACAACCCTCTGACCCAGGAATGAATTACAGTCGGGCTGGTAGGTGGGAAGACCTCCTCAAGAGTTAATGAGGAGATGGGGTAGACCACCCGTCCGTAAGGCTTCTAGACTTGACCACAGACTGAGAATTTGAGCCACACACAATCTTGCTAAGGAAGGAAAGAAAGGAAGCGTGGTGGGTAGAGGAAGATTTGTGAAGAGTGAAGAGACGAGAGCCTAAGATCTCGGGTCTAAGGAAAGATTGAGAAAATATTGGAGTGAGTTATGATCGTCGAAAATAGAGAATGAGCCTGGAGAAGAAGAGTAACCTTCGTCCCCGTCTATTTCTATATCGGGAGAAGGGGAGTAACCTTCATCCCTGTCTATCTCTGTATCGAGAGAAGGAGAGTAACCTTCGTCCCTATCTATTTCTGCATTGGGAGAAGAAGAGTAACCTTCGTCCCTAACTTCCATTGAGCTGGAAGAAAGAGATTGAATCTCAAAGCATCGCGGTATAAGCTCGGGGGTGGCCAATGGTACAACCATTAGGAGTGATTGAGCCTATGGTTGGGTGGAAACAAGCACCCCTTTTAGCAGTCGCATCACGCTCTACGGTTTTGATAAGTGTTTTCTTGCCTTGTGCTTTGAATTGGAAATAATGGATGCATGTGAGTATTTATGTCTATAAATGGTTTATGTAATAAATGATTAAGTTATGATTATGCGTTCGCTCCCTTGAGAACATATACTTCTGCTTGATTTTCCATATGCTACAGTCTAATCACTCAAAGGCGCCTTCCCAGGGAGTTACATCACCATTCCAGAGTCGGAGCAAGCCTCTTGGTATTGCTATCGTTTTGATAACCTCACGAGTTTACCTTGCCCTGATTCAGAGCTTAAAGTTCTGCGAGTTAGGGAGGAGTTCCCTTCAGACCAGTAGTCTGAGAGACTTGAACTCGCGCTTAAGACATTAACCAAAAACCTAGTTAAGAGCGGGGAGTATAGCCCAAGAGTCAACTAAAGGTCCATGTGATCTAAGTTTAGGAGTCATGTGCTAAAAGGAGTTAGCTCATGAAGGTTTCAGAACCTCTGGAGTTTGAAGCTATGAGATGTTGAATTGCACGATAGTCAAGTGACCTGAACCACCGATGACTTAAGAATCTGCCAGCGAAGATGGAGGTGAGTTGTTTAACAGGAGGAGAGGCCATCCCAGTTGTCAGATTGATTCAAACACCCATTGGGGTTAACGAATCAAATACCAACCGCTCGATCAAATCGATAGTTGTGAATCATTGCGGAGTACAAAGGTGAAATTAGCGGACATGCTAGTTCACGGACCATAATCAACCCAGGTCATTGATCCCATTGGGGATGGAAGATCAACGACTAGGATTATACTAGAGTCGAACGAGCACTTCCCAGATTGTGAAGGTTGGACCCCGAAATCACTGTGAACCGTCGATTTATGAATGAAGATCGAGGGTGGGGAATCATTGCGGAGCACGAAGGTGAAAGTAGCGGACGCGCTAGTTCGCGGCCCGCAATTCACCAACGTCATTGATATCGTCGAGATATAAGATCAATGACTCTGGTCAGACCAAGTTGGGCGAGTACTTTCCATATTGCGGAGGTTGATCTCTCTGATGAAGAGCACGCATGTTGGGGCCCCACAATTACTATGAACCGTCGATTGACGAACACCTCGGTATTGGTCGGGTCATGACCGTTAGAACTTGAACAATTGTGAGATGGATGGTATTGAACCCCTTTGGAAATCCATGGAGTAACAAAGTCCTTTGGTACCGTCGGTCTCAGAGAATCGAAAAGTTCAGAAGAGATAACGTTTTCAAGAGTGAAGCTGAGACCCATGATATTCGGGCTTGTAGGAGGAACGAAGGCTGAGGCCTTTGAACATCTACAAATATTGTCCAAGTCGGAAGAAGTCAAAAGCTCAGGAGGACGAGTGACAACAAACGTTAGATCAATTATGGGGAGAATCCTGAACTGTTAGACCAACGTCCAGGGAAGCAAGGGGGACGCACAGAGAAGGAAAAAATCCTAACTGTTGGTTCCAAGCACAAAGGGACGATAGTTGTCTGATCTAAGGTAAAGTGCACAAGTTTTAACCTTTGTGTGCATGAGAGGGTTGACTTGCCAAAGTCCTGAAGTCCTGAAGTGAAGGAGAGAGTGGAATCGCTGAAGAGTCGAAGTAGATCCTGTTTGTTAGCTGGTAGAAGATACGTGTCAATAGATCGAAGTCTCCAGGTGAATGCACTTCAGAAGGAATGAGTGCTTAGAAGCTTGAAATATCCTAAGCCTGAAGAGTCGAAGAGACGAGGTAGATCCTGTCCGTTAACCAGCAGGAGATACATGTCAATAGATCAAAGACTTCGGGGAAAATCACTTCGGAGGTTTCCAAGTGAGGAGTGAGACAAACTCCCGAAGCACCGAAAGTCAAAGAGAATCTAGACCGTAAGATCAAGAAGGGAACATGGCAACAAATCGTGAACTCCAGGTGGAAGTACTCCGGGAGAACGTGAAGGAGAATATTTTTGAAATCGTCAAAGCCTGAATAACCGAAGTAGTCAGGAGCCGTCGATCTGTGGGAGGACACATGTCATCAGATCGCGGACTCCGGGGAAAATGTTATGAGAGAAATGAAGCATGAGGAAAACTGAGATTTGAGATCCCCGAAGAGCCGAAGTCCCGAAGCGGCTAGAGCCGTTGATTGAGGAGGATGTGTAGCGGAAGATCTGTCATTTCGAAGAAATTTCTCTGGAAGAAACGAAGGTTTGAGAATTGAATTTCCAGAAGCCTGAAGGGCGAAATCAATCACAATCATTGATTGAAAGGGACAAGTGTTAGTAGATCTTCCACTTCGGAAGATTTCCATGCGGAGAAAAGTGAGGGGTAAGAATTGAAACTCCCGAAGGCCTATCCCACGGAGAAGATCATGGCCGTAGATCGAAGGGAGACAGGTCGCAGCGGATCCAAAGGTCTGAAGGTTCAGACTTCGGAAGATTTATGAGAAGGAAAATTTTGAGAGTTGAAACTCCCGAAATCCGAATTCTGAAATAAATTTGGACCGTTAGAGCCAGAGGGATACGTGGTGACGGATCGCGAGTTTCAGATAGATGCATTTGGGTTTCAGTTGAGAGTTGAGAAATCCGAAGTCCGAAGACCCAAAGGGATCACAACCGTCAATCTACGAAAGACACATGTCGGTGGATTATTAGCTTCAGATAAAATCCATTGGGGAAAAACGAGAGTTGAGGTTTGAGAGTTGAAAACTCTGAAACCAGAATCGTGAAACAAATCATGTTCGTTGATTTGAAAGGGGTCAGATCTGATCCGCAGGTTCGAAAGGGACAGATCTGAGTCGTTAGTTCAGAGGTACTGTCAAGATCGTGAGATCAAAGGTCACGTCACATTGCGGAGACAGAAGGTGCTCGAACTTTAAAAATTTGAGGGCGGGTTGCAATCGAGACCACAATATTGACAAAACGACACGTGGTGGCTCATGGTGAATTGTGGGGTGAAAAGCAGTTTGGTTCCAAACCACTCTTGGTCACGCTCGCAATCACGAAATTGGCATTCGGTCGTAACTCATGGTCATATGCGATGGTCGTCAAAGAAAATGGGCTAGGCCCCCGATTTCCAAATTAGAGACCCTGAATAGAGGATTTGTCCTTTAGGGAAAACAATTTTTTTTTTTTACGCCCCACCGTGAGTGTGTTATAGGCGTGGCTTATCAAAATGGGATATCCAACTTAAAATAAAATTATTCACTTGGTTGGTAGCAGAGGGAAAGATACTTACAAAAGATAGACTCCAAAAAAGGGGTTGGGAAGGCCCTAGTCAGTGTCCATTATGCAACAAGAATGCCAGAAACATAAACCATCTCTTCATTAGTTGCATTTTCACAAAATCAATCTGGGAAAGATTAAACACTTTTCTGAGTTTCAAAGGTGCATGGATAGGTTCATCATTGTCGGATTGTTGTATATCCTGGACAAAGGAGAAAGCAAATATTTCATATCTCACGACCCTTATATGTTGGTATATATGGTTGGAGAGAAACTCTGCTACATTCGAGAATATCTCTCCCTCTGCAATTTCGGTAACCATAAAAACTATTGGTGCCCTCAAAAGAAAGCATTTTATATAGAAGCCTTTACAAACTTGTACATGTTCCTTTTCTCACCAGGTGAGATACACTCTAGCATGTTTTGATGGTGCAACTCGTGTTGATGGCAAACAATGTGGTGCTGGGGGTGTCCTAAAAACACCCAAGTCTATTATTATTAGATGGATGGTGAATTGCGGTGAATGCACTAATACCAAAGCAAAACTTATGGGAGTTTGGGCAACATTGACTCTTGCACACCACCTATCCATACAAAAACTACAGATCCTAGGGGATTCAAAGATGGTCATAGAATAGCTAAATAAAAAAGGTAGTTTACAAGCATGTGCAATTGAGGGCTGGAAGATCAAAGTGTTGGAATTAATTAAAGTTTTTCCAGGAATTAAGATTTCAACATATATATAAGGTACACAACAAGGAGGCAGACACTTTATCCAAGCAATCATCTCTGGAACATGAAGGAAAAATCACCTTTTACAACTGGATAAATGGCGCGGAAGGTCCCATAACATACATTCATATGTTCTAGTGCTGATTTCACTATTTGACAAAGTTTTTTTTTGGGCTTGCTGGTATTTTCCATTGATCGGATGTAGAATGTACAACCAATTGTTATTTTGGTTTAGCCTTGGTTGCACTCACATTTTTGAGTTTTGGAACTCTGAACATATATCTCTCTTGTAATATCTGAAATATCTTCTTGGACAATATTACAATTTTTATATCCCAAGTGGATCTGTTGATGTAAAAAATTATATATCTAATATAATTGAGCAATTTTCTTTTTGGAAAAATATCTTCTCTAGGTTTTCTAGTTATTTCGTCATTTTCAACCAAAAAAAGATGAAAGGACATAGCTATGTAACTCTAGTTGTACATTAATCCATAATACTTTACCAATTCTTATTATTTTTTTTAATATAGTCATTTTATTTTTATTACCTATATTTTGTTAATAATTAATATTATTGTATTTTTTATATGATTAACTTTTTTATTATTTTTAGTTATAAAAATATTTTAATTTAATCTTTGGAATTTTGAAATCTTAATTTGTTGAAGTTATATTGACAACATAATGCACACCTTCCGTTCAAAGTTAGGCCCTACCACAACGAATATGAATAGTCAGGAAAACCCTGCTGCAATAAATATGAAATGGGACTGGGGCTTGCAAGTAAAAATGGTGTCACAAGTCACCTCTATGTAGGGCGGTCAGGTTTATTGGGTGAGAAGTCACTCTGGTTCAGTTGCTCGTTTTTATGAAATTTTAAGGCTCTTTGGTTCGAATTTGCAATTCTATTAGGTTGAGGTTCAATAGGAGGAGGACCTAGAACCTATTATGTACTCTATCATTGATTATGGCACTGCCTGGAATGAACTCCCTATTAGTTTGATGACATTAGTTGATCAAGTACATTAATCAAACCCATAACAAGGTTATAGACACTATGGGTGGGTCTCTTGGTCTTCACCATATTGCTCGAGGTAGGAAAATAAGAACCTTAGGTTGTAAATAAAGCTTTTGGAACTCATGACCACGAATGAAGCCTCAAATCACTATACAAGTGTTATAGATGAATGAAGCCTCAAATCACTATACAAGTGTTATAGATGAATGAAGCCTCAAATCACTATACAAGTGTTATAGAAGAAATCTTTATTCTACACGTGAAATATGGACACCATGTCTTGAACCATTAACCATGATTCAGAAAACAAAAATATCTCAAATAAATTTTTTTAAACTAAATTACTATAAATATAAATATAGCCTCAAATCATCACAAATACTATCTAGATAGGATTTATAGCTTTCTGGTAAAATACAGAGACCATTCAAAAGTTATATACATTATTCATAAATGCGACCTCAACCATAGTATGAAGAGGAACACAAAGGTACGGTGATACAAATGTATTTACATCGTGTAAGCTTCAAAATGGAAATTCTTATTCACAATAATGAATCTTAAAAAAGGAAAAGATTATTCTAAGATAGTAAAATCCTTGTTGATTTTTTGAAGTGACGAGTAAGATAGGGTAATATCATATACATCATTAACATAATCACAATCTAGTCTTATTATTACTAAATTTAAATTACATGGTTACAACGTGCTACCCTTAGTTAGGACTTCGAAAAGTTCAAAATAAAGTTTTTACTTTTCTTGTGTAAATAGTATGTTCACGGGGAAGTCCCTGAGTTTTATAAATAAAAAATAAAAATAAATAAATAAATAATAATGTGATGGTGGTTGTAGAAAATAAAAATAAATAAATAAATAATAATGCGATGGTGGTTGTTGAATGTAAAATTTTGAATATTTTAATATTTTAAAATTGATTAAAACTTTTAAAAATATTTAAATATAAATATTCAAAATCCCCCACAGTAAAATGAAATTTTATTTTTTCAATTTTGATTATTTTAATCATTTTAAAATTAACCAAACCTTTAAAAAACAAATAGTAAATATTCCCGCAGAGGATAATGTCTTCTGATTAAAAAGAGAACGCCCTTATCCCACGTCCCTGAAATTTCTGTATATTCTGTACGTATTTAGCTAGTAGCATAATGGGCATTTAATTCCATGGAAATAACAGAAAATGTTCACGCGATAAAATTGTCAATTGTATTGCCAATTTGGATGATGGAGACACATGGATAAATTTGACACAAAATTCACATCATCATCATGCTCATATGCATATAAAACGAAACGAAAACCTTAGATAAGCACCAAGCAGAAACGTCATAGTGTAAAAATGGTACCCTTTTACCATGAACATGAGAGAAATTAGTTTCTACCAAATTAGTTTCTCATCCCCATCGAAGGAGTTATGAAATGTTGGTTTATTGATAGAAAGATGCTATGGTTTTTTTCATGAGGGTTATGAAGAAAGGTTGAATAGCTTAATTTGTTCAAGTAAAAAGTTTTTGTTCATGAAATGAGTTGTACATTGTATATTAAAAGAAATTCATAATAGTTTCGTTTTGTTGGAGTTTCATTTTGATGAATTGAATTATTATTGTCTTTGATGGGCATTGCTGGACTAAATCGATAATCTGGATGCTAATAATAGTAATTCAGAAGAAACACATGCTCCCAATGAGCTTGACGTCAGGGAGATCAAGCTTAATGGGGTTATAGAGTCCCTAAAAGATGAAATTGGGTTGCAGTTACAAACATAAAATAAAATTAAGTTCATTGATGAGAAGGGCAATGTTGATCAGATCGGTACATTGAAGCAAGGCATTTTAATTGAAGATGGATCAAATTCTGAAACGACCTCAGCGTGTGATATAG
>ML839627.1:21378-42809 GCA_009831015.1 Picea engelmannii | reverse complement strand
AAATATAAATAAAATTGATGAATTTGCAAATCATTTCAACAATGTGAATTTAAAGTATGATGAAAAGATCAAAGGTTTTGATCCAAACAAAATATTTGTTGGACATATTATTTCATTGGGTTTCAGTAACTCTTTCATTCAAACCATGTTGAATGAATAAGAAGAGGGTAACAATCAAAACACTCCTCTACATGATGTTGGAAATCTAGAAACATTACTTAGTAGTAATGATTTTTACAAGAAAAGGGGAAAAGGTCCCAGTGAAAGAAGTTCTCAATCTCCATTTTTTACTCCCAATAATACTACATCCAGGAGAAATGCTCCAACAAACCACCCAGTTAAAAAGGTTGTTAACAGTAGTTCCAGTGGAGAGGGAGAGAAGAATCCTCCCACGGGAAAAATTGAGAGTTCACACAAGTTGCCCATGAGAAAGAGAAGGAAAAATTTAGTGCAAGAGGAAGAAGATAATCTTATATAAAATGACATCCAAATATTTTATTTGGAGGATATGGAACTAGAAACAAATATTCAAAAAATATTTCTTGCAATAGAACAACCGGAAAATATGGCTCATCAAAATTCCTTATTGGAAGTCACTGGAAATGAGACCTTTAGTGAATAAGAATCCTTCACTTTTCAAAGCGTTGTCTTTGATAAAGATTCAAAAAAATTGATTGTAGAAAGAAGTGACCAGAAGAATAAAAAGGGAAAGTCTTGCTCAGAGGTCGACTTGAAGGATATGCGACCATCCCAGATTTCCAAAATCCATAGGGAAATCGGGGACGCGCTCGACGACTCTGTTGATGGTTTAGAAGTTGAAAATGCCAAATTAAAGGAGAATATCAGACAATTGGAAACTACCTTGATGCCTCTTCCAATACTGGCCAGTCCTTTGACAATGGTTAAACCAACTATACCCTGTATTAAATTAAAAGGATCTTCTAGTTTTATCACAACGGTCTGAAGTTATGTAGAGAAAAACAATAAAAGGAGAATGTCATTGATAATAGAAGCATGGGAGGTATCAAAATATATTTTTTCTTTCGGTTCAAGGGCACATTCATTTCATGAATATATCCAAACTGATTTAGAGAATGAATAAGGATTCTACACAGATGTTGTTTTACCATTTGGGATAAAAGTATCAAACATGACATAACTGAAAAGGAGATAAGAGGATCTTCCTTTTCCAAGTCGAATTAAACAATTGAATGCATGTTGGAAAGAAAAGATCAAGAATTTGAATAACATTGTCCAAGCATGTAGTGAAGCCATAGTGAAACGAGAAGAATTATTCAAAATACTCACAGAGATAGATATGGCAGGAAGAACTTATGAGGTGCAAGATCATAAGTTAATTCTCAATTCAATGTTTATGAAAAGGAAACAATTTTATGAATAAGTGGAGATATTAAAGGGGTTATCGACTAAGAAATTTTATGGCATAATTGAATATAATGAAGAAAAAATAGATAATGGTATGGTTGATTATTCTATAAAAAAATCAAGATATTGAGGAGGTAATACATTACATTTCTCATGACCTAAGAGATTTGGAAGGTGAATTATTTAATATCAAAATCAGGCATGAAATAAATGTTGTTCCAATGAAAAAATTACATTGAAGATTGGTTTAATAAGGTGATTGATAAATTAAATAAAGAAGGTTGAGAAACAACAGTTGAGACGGTTATTATAACCTCCCATGAGGAAAATAAAAGGACAACAACAAGAAAGTAAACAGAGGAGATACCATCATAGTAAGTTTATGTTGATCACATCTTACTTTCTTTATCATTTTTTAATCCAGTTACTCTGCTTCTTTGACTAGAAAGGTTTAATTGAAACCTAATAACTTATTCACGTCTTATTTCCATGTCTTGCTACTCTGTCATCGCCCACCATATTATTTCCACAAGAATACTTCTTGTTTATATTTTATTTATGGTCTGCGGGAGCCCCAATCCCAGTCCTCTGGACAAATGCATTTAAATTTCAAAGCTTTGTAATAGACATTATACTTTTTAGAAATCCCAAGAGAACTATTCTGGGACTAGTTTTGACGGTGTTTTATAACTCTGAGTTTTGAGTATAAAATAGTTGATATTGATCTATCATTTTATTTATTTGAGCTCCACATGTTTTTACGTTATTAAAGTTCTCTTATACGTGTAGACCATTTTCTTTTATTTTTATGTTATCAGAAATATTTAGTTTAACTATGATGGATGTGAGGAAAATTTTCTTATATTTTTCAAATATGTGATTTATGAGTTTCTTGGTCATCTCTCAGGAATTCTCTTTATGAAAAACAAAACACTTTATTTTCTACAACCATTGCATTTCATTCAATACCACGGTGGACTTTTTCAAAGTCCTATATTATTTTCAAAATCTAGAGTTCAAAGAGTATCATAAAACAAAGAGGAGTACCACCTCTATAAAAATGCAGATGGATTTGTATCCCCGTGAGGTTTTCGTTTTATTCTTGATGGATTCAAGCATCAACATGAAGCTATACCTATTGTCATTTCCCCATTTTTGGGTTCCCCGAATTTGTAGTAGAAGGGACTTCCATGGCTTTTCAATGGAGAAAAAAATGTAAAAAGTGGTGGTCATTTAATGTCACTTAGTTAGGATATGTTATGTTTTTAAAGTGACATTAGGGAAGTAAAATAAATTTAGATTAATAATTTACTTAACCATGTTTAAAATGACTTTTAATCTTAAATTGAAAATTGGAGGAAAAATAAGAGTTACATTTGATTTCGTCAAAAAGCGGAAATTCTAGAAGTTACATTTGATTTGGTCAAAAAGGGGAAAGTTATAGAAGGCATGGAAAAGGGATAAAAGGAGGGGTATAGCCTCACTTCGGAATTATTAATTGATTAATCTCTAGTATGGTTCTCTTGGAGCCATTATTTCGTTAGGGTTTAGCAAAACCCTTCCATTGTTGGTCTTGTTTCGGTGGTGAAATATCCACCCTAGCTAGATAAGGAGAAGGATCCATCCAGGATCTTCATTGGAGCTTAATCTTGGGTTTGTTTTCATTTTTGGGTTGTATTTATTTACTTCTAAATTTTGTGGCTCTTGAAGGGTTTGGTTTCATCTGTTGAGGAGGCCATGGAATGATTCCAAGTTTTTGGCTTGTATTGTGTGTTTTCCATTGAGGTATTGCAATTTCCATAGCAGCAATTAGATTGTTGTATTCATATATTCATTCATTATAAAATACCACCTATTGTCCCATCTATTTCTAGTGTATTTGTATTACATGCAATATGTTTGACAAAATGTCTATTAGTAGAATACATGCAATATGTTTATGAAAATTTGTCAACCACATTAGAGCATCAAGAATATTTATTATACAAAAGGGCATAATATCCAAGCCCATTCTATTGGAGATATTAGAGTGGTATCATAGCTAGTGATATTTCCAGCATTTTATTGCATCAGATCACCTTCCTTGGCCAAAAAAAAGGAGAATTTTTTTTGGGTCTTTTTGCATAATTGTTTTTAGGGAAAAAGAGGGCGTCGCACTTCAGGCTCAGATATGAAACTTTTTGAGAAGAATTTTGGAAAAAAATTTGTATATTTTAATTCCTCTCGGAAAAATAACCAATTTCAATAAACAAATCGGTCGAAATGGAGTCAGGGAAGTAAATTTATCAACATTTTAATTTCGTCAAATTTTCAAGGTTTTTTCCAGAAAAAGTCACGCGATTTGCATAGAGTTGGAGATATTTCCATAGAATTTGCACAAACCATGAATGAAACTCAAGAGAGCCTCACAAGGGCATGGGAGGTGATACGCTCATTAGTTGAGAAGAATGGAAAAATCCCAAATGGATAAATTTTTATGAATCTAAAAACTCACCTCATGAAGGGGGTTTGACATAATCACAGGGGGACTTTCATGCATATAGCTATGTTGAGGATATGTGCATAAAGGAATACCAAAAAACATCCTATGATACATCATCAGAGCTAATCGATGAGGCTGATGAAACTAGTTTTTTGGATGTGTGTACCTCTGATGAATCAACAAAAGATGAGGATGCAACATATCATGATGACTGTGAGGAGATGTTCCAATCAATCGATGTTGAGGATCCAACATCTTCCACTATGTACAATGCTTATGTTGAGGGTAGTTAAAGCATGATAAAACCTATTCATGGTGATTATTCAACATCATATTTCATTTTTGATGTCAATGATGATGAGAATGTGATCGTACCTCTACACGGTGGTGAAATTGAAAAAAATCTCTTAGCATTGCAAAAATTGGAGGACCAATTATTGGTCGAGGAGGAGACGATTGTGCAGGTTTTCACAAGGACATATGGTACTCATAATTTTATTGAATATCTTATGTGAAAATATCATATGGAGGAGAGACAAAAATGAGTTGCAGATGGGATCACTAGTGCTCAATTACACATCATCAAAGAAGCACTAGAGCAGATGATATATGATTACTTGCAATTGTTCATGGATAGGGACCTTTCTCTTAAGTTCATTGAAGACAAGAAAAGAGAGATTGAGGATATTTGTTACCATATTATTTTAGCACACTCTTCATAAGTGACAACAATAGAGAATCCATAATCTTTGGTAGTAGTGAAACATGAGGGCATGAGTGGCACCCATGATCTAAGGGAGGAGCCTCTCGTGATGATTTTGGATGAGGATAATTCAAAGTCACATGTGAGGTTTGGCACAGAGGGTTTTGACCATGCACTTGTTTTTCATTGCAGGGATCATGAGTTGTTCCTTTTGGCTCAAGGCTTATCTACATAGGAGGTACTAGAGAAAATTCCTTATGGACCAACGAACAAGGAAGTATATGCACTAGTTGTTTGGGGGATTGAGTATAGGACATATGTAGATATATCACTCTTGGATCCAAGTTCAACTGATATTAGTAGAGTGATTGATACAATGGCACATATAGAATAAAATGCAGTACATGGTGATACGGTGGTATGCAGTAGTATGAAATAGTATACAACAATGTATAGTGGTATACAATGGCTTTTTGGGATGTTTCTCCTAGGGAGACCTCCATACAGAGACTTCATGGAGTTTAGTTCAGCCAAGATCGATGAGTGTATGGACGAGTTTCATGAAGAGAAATATTCCTCAGAGATTGATCTTCGATTTGGATATCACCAGAGTAGGAACATAGAGCATGATACTTGTAGGATCACTCTCAGATATTACGTTTATTCCTTGGTGATACCATTTAGGTTGACCAAAGCACCTGACATTTTCCAGTCTTGCAAGAAGTGGAAGTGGCATCTAGTGTTATTTTTTGATTCCAACAATATATTCAAAAGGACATGGAGGGTTCACATGATTCAGTTCGGTGAGGGAGGTAGGATTATAGCCATGCCAGAGTTCTTTCATTTGGGATATGTGGTTAGGGCACAGATCCATATTTTATTGGATCAGTTCATAGAGATTTCAGTTGACAAAGTGGTGGATGGAATTATCCACTATGGAGGTTTCACACATGTAGTCCCTGAGTCCACACTTAGGGAGAATATTATGAGTTCTATGTACGATTCACATTTGACATGGTAGGAGGCACCGCAAGTGACAGGACTACTTTCCAGGGAAGTTCTTAGATTCCACATATTACTTGAAAACATTGACGGTGATCGAGATAGAAAAATACCTGGTGCAGTTTGGCAGGAGATGAATATATTAACAGGCATAGATTTGATTCCTAGTACTTGCTCTGCACTAGATGATGGCATACCAGGGACTTGTCTCATTTTGAATTTGATAGCACAAAAATAGCTAGTAGGTATTGGGAGTGGTGAACTTCCAATTTGGTGGTGGGATCTAGGAATTAATCTAAGTGATAGATTGATTCAAATGATGACGAGCGAGAAAGTTGGGACAATGGTTGGATTTCTTTATTTTTGGGGCATCAAGAGAGAGGAGGTTGATACTTTCTCTATATGGCATGGCATACTCAAGGTAGGTCATGGATTTGCAGACATGGATTTCACTAAGACACCTTCACAAGAGAGGATCCAGGTTAGTGATTTCAGTCCCTTCTGGGAGTTCAGCTTGGGGTTCAAGGAGAGGAGGACGCAAAATGGGAATGATGGTTCGATGGTGATTTCTAGAGCGATAAAAATCCATCATGGTGGTACCTTTCCAGGATTAGTTTTGGACCTTGGAATTACATTGCTTGACAATTCAGCTACTATTAGATATGTGCGAATTAGTTTTGACTCTCCAAAGTTTATCTTTGGGAGGCTTAGGAGTGGTTGAGTGGAGTATTGGTATTCTGAGGATTTGAATGAGTTTATACAACTTATGATAACCTATCTTATCAGGGATAGGCAGATGGGTCCTTATATTATCACCTTGCAAATCTTCAAGAAGACCCATGAGAAGTTTGCACGGAGAGGCTTCATGAATGGTGTAGGGGAGTATACGACCTATCAATAGAATAGGTTGGGGAATACTCATTCCATAGGATGAATACAGTCTTTGGATATTTCTGGGTGAGAGTGGGAAATCATGTGTATATATTGCACCATATATTTACCGAGGATACAATGGATTGGTGGTGTGTCTCTAGTGATTAACCAGTTCACACACTTTCCAACGATATCTTCTAAGTATGGAGCAACGTAGATGATAAATTTATTTAGGGAGAGGATCTCTAAATTCCATGAGCAACCAAGAGTCATTGTCAGTTACTAGGATAGACTCCCTTTACCAAAATCCAGGATCGGGTATGACAGTGGATTTACAGGCTCTGACTTCAAATGGATGCTTGTGCCAACTACTATTCCTGATATTAGGCTCAACCCTTATAAGTGTGTCAGCATGCAGCTACAGGAGAGGGTGATGAAGAGTAAGCACGATGGTTGGATGACTATGATTAGAGTAGTGAAACATCAGTGTGGTGGTTCCTTTATGAGGTTATCTTGGGACCCTGGGATTTCAGTAGGAGATAGTGCAACAGTTGACACAGAGGTGAGAGCCAATTTTTTCTCTCATGATATTGGTTCCTTAACAGAGTATTACATTGATGGGTTGATCAATTTATTGCAACATTGACTGACCTTTCTTGTTGGTGGTTTTCAGGATGTTTCTTATACCAGTACATTACCGAGCGACACCTTGAGTGGAGGATGCTTCACATCTTATAGGATCATTTGGGATCCTGGTCTCATTTTCAGTTTCATTCTGGAACAATTAATGGAGCGTTAGGTCATGATGACATTTCTTGAGGAAAATCAATCTTTGGGAAGGGAGTATTTTTCATGTCCCCATTTTTTGGGTTCCACTACTTTGTAGTAGAAGGGACTTCCGTGGCTTATCATGTTAGAAAAATAGGTGTTCTCGTTTCACCATAGACAATATAGAAATATTGTCACCCAACCATAGGCTGAAGCCACCCCTGAGCACCTTAACATTGATAGAGAATAATTCCAGAAGAAAACCCTAGACCCAATAGCCAACCAAGATAGCGTACCACTCTCTCGAGCTAGCATACCAAGCAGAAATTCCAAACCTTAACCAAGAGAAAGTCAAATCCTAAAACCAAAAAATACAAGTTGCAGTAGCTACAACTACAACTACTCTCCAAACTTGTGCACTTACTAAATTTATGCAGTTGTGATCTGTGTGTGTCCAAATGAGCTTTGTCATCATGTATTTATACTACTCTTTCTTAGATGTCTGGGCCGACTTCTATTTCTAGAGGATAAAAACCCAATATTAATCATTTCCTTTATCTGACTTGTCTTGTAGAGTTATGTCCAATGCTTTAGGGTTTTTTCTTTCTTCCGATAATATTCTATTCTTTTCAAGGTTATACGTGGAGGTTTAATACCTCCCACAAGTACCATAATATCAATAGTCCCTCCTAGCTAGGGAGGTATTAAAGGTAGTGGTCTTGAGCACAAACATACCATTCAACCGGTAGCATCATCATAGCCACACACGTTATCTCGTGATCAAATCATGAGCACCATCATCACTATCAGTATCAGCTGATAACATCAACTTCATCATCTCTTGAAGCCATACTCAAGCTGAGTAATCAGGCATGATGTTGAATAAGTCACTCACTCTAGAGAGTGATACAATAATCATTCTTCTCATCTAGACATATGTCTTAGAAGAAGAATTGTTCCAATCAGATGATGGAAGCCTCATCATGGGCTATAAGGACTATTCTTCTAATCTATACATACGTCCTAGAAGAATGATTGTCCTAGACCATTTTCCATAGGAAGAATGTCTGTCCACTAGTAATCGGTTCTTCCTGGACCATTCTTCATTTGGAGAATGTCTGTCCACCAACACACTGACTATCCATCTAGCTAGAAATCATTTTGAACACTAGTGATAGTCTCCATGGCAATCAAAACAATTCCATCCAATAGAACACAACTGTGTCTATTCATAATAGTATACAACTATTATCCAGTGGTACACAACCACACCAAGTAGCACACGACTACTAACCAGTGACACATAGTCACAACCAATGGAACACATCCACCATAGTAGCATACATCTATTGTACAAAGATATACAGTCTCCACAACAATCATATCATCTGATATCAACCTGCATAAAACAATATCATGATAAAAACTGAGTCATTTGGGCCATTCTTCCACTCACATATCTGATATACGGAAGAGTATCTGCCCTCAGAAATTAAAACATCAGCCATGGGATATCTAGACTATTATTCTTAAGCATAGAAGAACAATTGTCCCTGATTTATGAGCCTGGACCATTCACCTAACTGGGTCATTCCTCCCGCACTAATCATAGTGAAACCTAGAGAGAATGAGTCTGCCCCAGGGAATCTCTATCCTTGATTCTTGAACCTATACCATTCACCTAATTGGGACATTCCTCCGGCACTAATCATAGTGAAACTTGGAGATAATGAGTCTTCCCTATGGAATGAATATCCGGACCATTTCCTAATGGAAATGATTGTCGTGCACCAACCTCCAAAATGGACCATTCCTCCAAACTGCTCACAACTTTGAACTTTGAAATAATGATTGCCCAACGAGGAACACCATTTTAATTGACCACTACTCAGAGTGACTGCCAATAAGAATGACTGTACTAAACCATTCCCCCACACTGGCCACAAGGGGAATCATTGTATATGGTGCATCATCAATCTATCAGACCATTTTCATTACGAAAATGATTGTCCAATCTGGACCATTTTTTGAACTGGAAAATGCATGTCTGTCAGAAATCTCAAACCACTTTCTGAACCAGAAAGGAACTTCTCATCCTGGACCATTTTTTTAAATAAAAAATGATTGTGCATAAATCAATAACATAGCAGTGCTCCCTCCCAACCTGGGAGTAATGTCTTCCTTTTTCAATAAGGAAGTCATCTCCACGAGCCCCAGCTTGTTTCTTAAGTATGCAAATTTTTCATCTTGGATAGAGGCTTTACCAAAATATATGCTATTTGGTCATCTCTGGAGATATATTGGAGAACCACTTCTCTCTTCTAGGCTTCATCACATAGAATATAATGCTTTCTCTCAAATGTACTTCGGTCTGTCATGGAACATTGGTTTTCTCTAAAGGCTTCACATAGCTATGATCATTACAATATATTATGGTTGAATTCAACACTTATGTTTACTTCTAGCTCATGACATCGTGGAAAGTCTCAAACTGGAACATATCCAAGTAGCACTTCTTATGTCATCATGAGAGTTTGTCATGGATTAGCAATCCATCATCCCAAACTTCTGAGTAACCATTCTGATACACTATTTATGTCATAGAATATTTTCACCATGCTTCTACTATATATGAGATATTGTGCATCAAGTTTCTTGAACCCATACAAGGTCTTCTTCCATTTTCATACATGGGTGTCTTTTTGGTATACCTCAAAACCTTGAGATTTCTCTGCATAAGATTCTTCCTCAAATTCTCTATTGGGAAGAATAGTCTTTTACATCCAACTAATGTAAACTTCAATCCATGGATATTGCAAGAGATATAATAGCTCAGATAGAGGTATATCTGGTTTACGGGAACAAGTTGTCCTCATAGTCTTCTCCTCCTTCTGGAAGAACCTCTAGTTCTGAATCTCGCAATGCTTCCCTTTTTCACAATTTATTACATATACTATTCTTCATCGTAACTTCCATTTCTTCTGCTTGATTGCTTCTAGTGGGTTCAAACCAAGCCTGTAGTCTTGTGATTATCAGTATAATAACTGGTTGTTCTGGATTTTCTTTCTTCCTTGGAATCTTCATGTTATTCCTCATGTTTCTCTTTAGATATTGGGTCCATTGATTATTCTATAGATTCCATTCCCTGAATATTTTGACTTCTTCCTTTCATCATAGGATCATGGATGTAGATGGACAACCAAGGATACTTAAGGCTTCTTTTTGAAGAAAATTTCTTCTAGAGTCAAACTGAATACATGTTTCTTATCATGGCTGCTACTTTCAATGGTAACATGGAAAGATACTTCATAATCCTCAATGGATCATATTATTTAGGATTAGCTCCCTCCTAATCCTTTCTTCATGCATGAATGCATGCTCTTCTTTTGGAATTTTGTAATCGACTCCTTCCATCTAAGGGCATCCATGCTTTCGTCTGCATCCTTATTGCCTTTTGTAAAGTGTCACTAGTCTTTTTCATATTTCCTCTTGATTACTGACTTCTTTCTGGTCTTTTCAAGTTTGATTCTTATTTTGGCCTGTTTTCCATTTGTTACTTATATAATGACTTCCATAGGAATTGTCACCAAATATTGTCAACATGCTTCATCTTTTTCAGGTGTATTGTAGTCATCGTGATAGAAATCCTAATATTTATTCTTCCATAAGTATTATTTCACTGAACATATTTTCTTCTAAGAAATAGATATGCATGATATGTATAGGAACTATGTAAACATAGTATGTACAAGAAACTATGAAGAATATTGTTAATTTGACTAGAACAAGAAGTTTGTTTTATCTTGCTTGGATTTCTTTGAGGGTTCCCTTTCTTCGTAAATTGATGCTTCGTCTGATTCCTTCCTTTTCTTTAACTCGAGACAATTATTCCTGTAGTGACCATATTTTCTACAGCTGAATCATTGTATTTTTGATATATCCTTTTCTTGATTTGGTCTCTTTCTTAAGCCAAACTTCCTCTTATTCCTAAAATTCTTGAACTTTGTTGTGAAGCCTTGATCATCATATTTATTTTGAGATTTCTCTTTTGCGCTAATCCTTGATTCTTCTTGTGCACAACAACTCCAAATTTCTTCAAATGTTGGATACTCCTTTCTTATGTTCATGCTTGCGGAAAATTCATCCCATGTCTTAGGAAGGCCATTGAGTACTATATTTACCAGTTCCTTTTCTAAAATGATTTATTCAATAGCTTGTAGTTGATCTCTTAACTGAGAGATCCTTACAAGGTATGATTTTATGCTATCATCATCATTCATTTTCATGTCACAGACTCATTCTTCAGACTCATTACTTGTCCAATGTTTTTTACTAAGAAGAGGTTAGTTAGGGCATCACACATATTCTTAGATGAGTCAAGATAAGAGATGTAGGGTATCAAGTGGTATTTTACAAATTCTACCATGATACTCATAGCATTGATGTCATTTTCCTTGAACTTCTCCATAACTGCAACATTCTAAGGTTCCTTCTCTTTTCCTTATTCAAATTGTGGTTCCATGATCTTTCCTTTCATGATATATAACACTTTATTCTTGGAAAGGATGAGAACAATCCTTGTCTTCCATGCTCTAAAGTTAGAAGCCCCTTCTAACTTGTTTTCTGACTTCATAGAGTAAGTCATCGTTGCTTTGACTTGGTCAACCTTTGACTTTGACCAAAAACTCAAAATTGATGTCTTATCTTGCTGAGAGTACCAGGAGGTACGCTAGGCTAGGGCACACTAGGATATATAGAAATTAGGCCAGTCACTTCAATTAAGGTGCCTTAGTAAAAGGGTTAGGGTTTCGTTGTTGCAACAAAACTTTGACTGCAACTGTAACTAAGAAAATCTTCCCAATCTATCTTCCAGTGGTTAGAATTTCAGAAGATAGTGTGGGCCCATAATCTGTTAGAAAAATAGGTGTGGTCATTTCACCATAGACAATATAGCAATATTGTCAGCCAATCATAGGCCGAAGCCACCCCCAAGCACCTTAACCTTGATAGAGAATAATTCTGGAAGCAAACCCTAGACCCAATAGCCAACCAAGATAGTGTACCACTCTCCAGAGCTAGCATACCAAGAAGAAATTCCAAATCATAACCACGAGAAAGTCCAAGCCTAAAAACGAAAATACAAGTTGCAGTAGTTGCAGTTGCAACTACTCTCCAAACTTGTGCACTTACTAAATTTCTGCAATTGCGAGTTGTTTGTTTCCAAATGAGCTATGGAATCCTATATTTATACTACTCTTTCTTAGCTCTCTGGGATGAATTCTCTTTATGGAGGCTAAAAACTCAATATTACTTATTTTCTTTAGCCGACTTGTCTTCTAGGGTTGTGTCTAATGCTTTAGGGTTTCTTCTTTCTTCCCAAAATATTCTAGT
This sequence comes from Picea engelmannii, assembly GCA_009831015.1. Lineage (NCBI taxonomy): Eukaryota > Viridiplantae > Streptophyta > Pinopsida > Pinales > Pinaceae > Picea > Picea engelmannii. The sequence continues at coordinate 30,204 of ML839627.1, read as the reverse complement.
CTTGTTAGGGTTACATGTGGAGGTTTAATACCTCTCGCATCTACCATAATATCAACATATCAATGGAGAAAAAGGTGTAAAAAGGGGGGGTTCATTTAATGTCACTTAGTTAGGATATGTTATGTTTATAAAGTGACATTAGGGAAGTAAAATAACTTTATATTAATAAGTTACTTAACCATATTTAAAGTGAATTTTAATCTTAAAGTGAAAATTGGAGGGAAAATAAGGGTTATATTTGATTTCGTCAAAAAGGGGAAATTCTAGAAGTTACATTTGATTTGGTAAAACAAGGAAAAGTTCTAGAAGGAATGGAAAAAGGATAAAAGGAGGGGTAGAGCCTCACTTTGGTATTATGATTTGATTAATCTCTTGTGTGGTTGTATTGGAGCCATTTTTTCGTTAGGGTTTAGCGAAACCCTTCCATTGTTGGTCTTGTTTCGGTGGTGCAATATCCACCATAGCTAGACAAGGAAGAGGATCCATAAAGGATATTCATTGGAGCTTCATCTTGGGTTTGTTTTTATTTATGGGTTGTAGTAATTTTATTGGATAGGTTGTGGCTCTTGGAGGGTTTGATTTCATCTGTTGAGGAGGCCATGGCATAATTCCAGGTTTTTGGCTTGTATTGTGAGTTTTCCATTAAGGTATTGCAGCTACCATAGCATCCATTGGATTGTTGTATTCAAATCTCCATTCATAATAAAATACCACCTTTTTTCCTTCTATTTCTGGTGTATTTGTATTACATGCAATATGTTTGACAAAATGTCTATTAGTAGAATACATGCAAACTGTTTGTGAAAATTTGTCAACCAAATTAGAGCATCAAGAATATTTATTACACAGAAGGACATAATATCCCAGGCCATTCTATTGGGGATGTTACACATGCATGCATAACAACACAGGTTTAGCTTCCGCAACTTCGCACAAGTGTATCCCCCACACAACAACAAAACTTAGTCTAATAGTTATCAAGCGGAAGAAGCAGATTAACTATGGGAAAAACATTCTCGGCTATGAAATATGCCTGGAGCTTGTTCCTTGGTATTGCTCGTTCCTTTCCTCACCTTTTATTTCTCTCGTTCAAGTTTAACAAGATCTTGTTTATATTTATTTCAATATTATTCATATTATTTTATTTTAATTGTTTTTTTGTGGCCCAAATGTAGACCATGTTCAAATTTGAAGGGTGTTTCCCACTACTGGAAATTTTTTCTCAAACCCATAAGTAATAGGCAACATATATGATTTAACATTTTTATATGCAAACATATTCTCAAATATGACAAGCTTTAATATATGCACAATATTTTTTTTTTTAAATAAAAAAGAGGGTAGTACCTTCTATATTAGATAAGCACAGAACTTTGACAAAAATACAGAGTCATGTCTAAAAACCACCAAAAATACTGCCGGTATCCGGAAACCAGTATAACTGAGGGGTTGATAGCAGTTTTAGCAATAATACATCTAGTTGAGAAGCCCATGTCCTGCCCGAAGGAAACCAGGACAGGTGCTAATGGTCCAAGAGTGCATGAAATAGAAAAGCAGTAAACAAAAGTCAGGAAATAGTAAAACCTAATCGCCCGTTGCGCCGTCACCTTCACCTGCCTGCCAAGTGTATCTCGCTGGGATAGCAAACTCCTGCGCGCACAGGGGACACTTATGCTGAGCTGGAGCTCCAGAGAACGCGCCGAGGAGAATGTCTAAACGTTGGCTCATGAGGAGCGTCCTGAGTTTCATGTCCGCCAGGTGGCTACGTAGCTCGAAGACCAAGGCCAGGTGTTCGTCGCTAAGAAGAAAACCATGCATTCCACCACCCGAGCTGTTGCGGGGTGCAGTCCCCGAATCCATTTCCTCATCCAAGTCATCCGCTACCTTTCTCTACTCCGCGCTAACCTCATTGTCCGTAGTTTTCTCAGCGTGAAACGATGGCAAGTCGCCCGGCCAGGGAGTTTCTTCAACGATACAGCCTGGGGCGTCATCTTCTCTAATCAAAGCGCGAACGGAGCTCTCCATGGCTCGGGGCACCTCAATGCATGGCAAGTCTCCAATGGACGGGTCCTCCTCCACTATGCAAGTGGGCAGCGCGACCTCGGGCTCGGCATCCCTCACATTACTCAATTTAGAAATCAGACCTTCCCTGCTGCAGCCAACCTTCTGCTCAACAATGGTGTCGAGCCACCTTCGCCGCTCTTCTCGTTCTTTTTTACGAAGAATTGAGGACGCCAAAGAGAGAGCACATTCCAGTTGCTTCTTCCTGCGACGCTGCACTGTGTGAGCGTCCCAGGTCGAGCCCCGACGAGACCTAGCACGCTCTCGAACCATTGAAACCGGGTAGTGAATGTAGGTACCAAGAAAAAAAAGCAGCAGCAGCAAGTGCAAGTCCTGAACAAACCGTCTCAGATGGGTTTTCCCCAAGAACAAAGAGACCTGGAAGGCCTTACCAAAGTGCATAGCGGAAATGGTGAGCGGTCGAGCGAATGACATAGCAAACTCGCTCTGTCCTGGCTCATAATAAAACTCATAACTAGGCTCCATTGAAATCTGTCCTTCTGAATCCATGACCGGTCTGAACTCGCGGGAGGAGTAAATGGTCACGCGAGGGAGCCTCGCCGTCGTATGATCCCTGCGATGGTTGGCCCCCATTGTTAATGCTAATGCGTGGGTGGCTGCCATCCGCAGTTAAACCAGCACTTAAAGTAGCTCTTAGTGCATGTCCATGTGTCACTGACTCTGTATGTCATGTCACCCCATCTGGGGCTGGGAAGTCTCTGCTAGCGAGGTCTTTGCATCGCGAGGAGAGGGATGTCTCTTCAGAAATGTTGGCCTGCCAGTAGATGAGATCTACCTTTGAATCAATTCCTGTGTTGGCCAGGTGGTCCACCACCTTATTGGCATCACGCTTTATGTGAGAGGGTATTAGAGTTAAGTTGGGATGGATGAACTCACCAAAGTCCTCTAGTAGCCCGGAGAGTCTCCAGCTAGGGGAAATCTGCCCAGGAGGCTTACCATGAAGGATTTTCGAAATGAGTTGAATTATTACTTGAGAGTCGCCTTCAATGATCAGCCAGTGATACTGGTGTTGGATCGCAATCTGGAGGCCTCTTAGGAGGCTTGTGAGGTCAGCCACATTATTCGTATTTTCGCCCAAAAAACACGCAGCCAGGTGGATAATTTGGCCGACATCGTTCCGGAGGACAGCTCCATAGCCCGTTGGCCCAGGGTTCCCTCTAGAGGCTCCGTCGAAGTTGAGCTTGATGAATCCAGAGGGGGGAGGGGACCAAACTGAGGGACTTCTATCCTTTTTCCTGTTGGCCTTTCCCTGAGTTTGCATGCAGTGGCGGAGGTTACAACCCTCGAGAATAGGCTTCTCCTCAATCTTGCACTAATTGTCTTCTTGAGTCCAAGCCTTGCTAAGAATGGTTTCACGGATGAACCGCTTTATTCTTTCCCATGTGATGGAAGAGGGGGACGGTTTGGAGTTGAAAATCCTCTGGTTTCTTTCTTTCCAGATCGCCCAAAGTGTGAAGCCCGGGAGCAGCTGCCAGATGCGTTGGAGTATTGGGTTGTGGAAAGAGAATGTTTCCCAGTTGACTAGGGTGTCCCGTATACTACCACGATTCCGCTGGGAGCATCGCATAACTGTAGCTCCCCAATCCCATATCTGCTGACTGTAATGGCACATGTTGAGGAGGTGTTCCATGGTTTCCTCACTTTGATGGCAAAGTGGGCATCTGGAAGGGCCAGTGAAGCCCCTCTTAAGGAGGTTGTCCCAAGTGAGGATGCGGTTTGGGGCTGTGAGCCAGAGGAAAAGGGAGACCTTGGGCCAGAAAAAAGGTTGCCATACCCTGCTCCAGATTGGCTCGGGTGCTTGACTTGTGAGATTCAGAAGGAGGTGATAAGCTTCTTTGACCGAGAAAGTACCTGAGTTGGAGTGCTCCCAGCGGATTAGATCCGCGCCTTCTTTAAGTGGAATTTTCCTGTGTGACAAGCATTCCTGCCACGGTAGTAGGTCAAAATCCTTCGGAATCTGAAGCTCTGTTTTTCTTAGTTTCCATTGTCTCCAGTCCAACCTTGCTTGAGTTGGGAGCCAGAAGTCTTTGACCCTTTCGAGGCCTTGCTGTTGAAGTTTCAGCTTGAGAGGCTGGAGGCTTTCCGCTTCAGCAAGAGGGGGTAGTTGTTGCCAAGAGTCCTGCCAGAATATTGTGATTTCACCATTTCTTATTTCCCAGAAGGCATGCTGCTGTATTAGGGATCGATTTCGCCAAGCGATATTCCAAATATTGGACCCTTGCCTCTGTTCATTGAGTCTGATTAGTTGGTCATGTTGCACGGTTGGTGCATACTTTTGCTTCCAGAGCTGCACCCAGAGTTCATGGGGATGTTGCAGCCACCTCCACCACATCTTGGCGCCCATGACCTAGTTCATTTTCCCCGGGTCACGAAGCCCCAGGCCTCCACATTTTTTTGGTTTGCAAACTTTATCCCAACCAACAAGTGCCCATTTCTTGTTGTTGAGGTGTCCCTTCCATAGGAAGTTACGCTGGAGACTTCGGATGGATTTGATGACCGAGATGGTCGCAGCTAGAGCAGTAAAAAGGTAAGTTGGTAGTGCTTGCAGGACTGATTTGAGAAAAACTACTCTAGCCGCAATGTTCAAGGGTCTGAAAGTCCAGTTGTTCAACCTATTAGCTATGGATAAGAGCAGGCTGTCCCAAGAGATAGATATCGCCGACTCACCTGTTAGGGGGATTCCTAAGTAAGTGGAAGGGAGGGAGCTTCTGGCGATACCTAAGAGCCTAGATAGATGAGTCTGAACTGAGGCTGGCGTGTTGAAAAAGTAGAGTTTGGATTTGTCCAGATTGAGCAGCATGTCAGACGCATCTGAGAAGTCAGTGAGGATTGAGTTGATCTTGGTGGCCTCTCTAACCGTGGGAGTGCTCATAAGAAGAGTGTCATCAACAAACTGACTGTGCGAGGGCGCCGGATGAAGATTATGGATTGGCAGCCCGACAAGTGTGCCTTCAAGAACCGCCGTCTTTAGATATCGACCTAGGCCTTCCGCCATAATTACAAAGAGGAAAGGGGAGAGAGGGTCGCCTTGCCTAATGCCTCTGGTAGGACGAAAAGGTTGGGAGGGTGAGCCATTAACAAGGATTGAGAAAAAGGAAGAGGAGGTGAGATTGAGAATCCAATCGACCCATTGAGTCGAGAAGCCAAAGGCTTCCAGAACTGACCTCAAATATTGCCATCTTAACCTGTCAAAGGCTTTTGAGAGATCGAGTTTAATGAGCATACCTGGCATTTTTCTCGTCTTTAAGGTGTGAATAACCTCATTGGCAAGAATGACGCTGTCCATAATTTGTCTCCCTTCCACATATCCAGTCTGCTCATTAGAGATAATAAAAGGCAGGAGCGGTTTAAGGCGATTGGCAATAATCTTTGTGAGTATTTTGTATATGACGTTACATAGGGAGATTGGTCGAAACTGCTTCGGGTTAGTTGCCCTTTCCTCCTTGGGGATAAGAGTGATGAAGGTTGCATTTAAGGCAGATAGAACTTGCCCAGATGATCTGGATTCTTCTACTGCCAGCCAAACATCTTCCTTGATCATGTCCTAACAATGGTGGAAGAAGTACGTGGTAAAACCATCAGGACCTGGAGCTTTTCCGGGGGGCATGTCCTTAACCGCCAAATCTACCTCCGACTGAGTAACAGGTCTCATCAAAGCAGTGTTATGCTCCAAAGTAATCAGCCGTGGTATGTGCTGAGTAACTTTTTGAATAGCCTCCTTCCTGTTTATATTGCTTTCTGTGAGGAGATCTTGGTAGAAGGAGTTGAGCCTCGCCGCTATTTGGTCATGTTCTCTAATTGGGACTCCTTTCTCGTCCTCCAGATGGGAGATGCGATTAATGTATCTGCGGTGTGTCATCGCCCTGTGAAATAATTTTGTGTTGCGTTCCCCCTCCTTAAGCCATTGTATCCTGGATTTTTGCCTCCATAGGATTTCTTCTTGCTCTCTACAGGTCTCTAGGTCCTTCTTTAATCGATCCTCTTCCAGCGCCAAGTCCTATGGAAGGGATCCTGCTATGAAAGTTCACTGGAGCTCTTCAAGTTGATATTCAATTTCCTTTTTTCTGAGGAAAATGTCTCCAAAGGTGGATTTGTTCCATTGCTTTAGATGCAGTTTGAAGTTTTTGAGGCGCTACTGAAACTTGTACATGTGAGTGCCATGCTCTATTTCGGCCTGGTCCCACCAGGTGTGAGCTAGCTGATGGAAATCTAGGTGGGAGAGCCAGAACTTTTCAAAACGGAATGGCTTGGGCCTAGGGGGGAATCCCGGGTCCATGCTGAAGACTATGGGCCAGTGATCTGACCCTGTTTTTGGCATAATGTTTGCTTCCACTGCCGGTTCACTTTCAAGTAAGGCCTCGGTCGTTAAAAAGCGGTCCAGCCTACAAGCTACATGATGGTGCCCTGTTCTCTTATTGGACCATGTAAAGATTCCATTCTGAGTTTCTATGTCGACCATGTTTAGTTGTTCTATTAGGGTAATGAACATTGCGTTGTCCTGCTCCAGACGCTTTGATCCACCTACTTTTTCTTCGAGCGTTAAGATCATATTGAAGTCACCTCCAATTATCCAGTTCGGTGAATGTATTAGTGTTTGAATGTAATGAAGGGATTGTATAAATCTTTCCTTGTCTTGAATGGACTGCGGTCCATAAACATTTGTTACTACTCCTTCCTTTGAGGAGGCGATATCTTTGAAGAGAGTTGTTAAGGTATCTCTGGTGGAGAAGGGATGAAGCAGAGTGACTGTATGCGGGTTCCAGAGAATGTCCAAACCTCCCGAAGCACCCACTGAATCCTGGAAGAGGAAATCCCCATTTCTCCAGCTATTTCGAAAAATATCTTCTGCCTCCCTACCTGCACATTTGGTTTCTTGCAATAGTAGGATATCTGGATTCTCTATTTTAATACATTCTCGAAGGATCCGTTGCTTGGACCTTCCATTAAGACCTCTAATGTTCCAAGAGATTATCTTCATCATGAGGATGGTGGAGGGGGGTGGAGGTATCCCTCCGAGAGCCTCTGTATTTGACTAGATTTGATCATCAGGTGCCCTGCTTCCTTGATGAGTTGTTGGGCTGGTTTGCGGCCACGCCTTTTGTTTTCCTTGGTGTGTTTTTTGGGCTCATGATTGGGATCTGGCACAATACCCAGCCTAGCTGTGGATCCTGCAGATGTGTTAGTAAACACTTTGTGCACTTTCCTGAGCTGTTCTACTGGTAAGTGCTGTAGGTCTTTTTGGTTAAGTGCTTCTTCTAGTTTTTCTAAATCGATCTCTGCCAGATCCATTTCATCCATGAGCATATTGGTGTCTTCCTCCCTACCAGAGAGTGTAGATTGGGTTGTACCCTTTGTATGAGAGGTGTGTGGATCTTCAGGGCTTTTTCCTTTCTCTTGCGCTAGTGCTTGGAGGGGGTTATGTGCATCCTTCTCCGTCGGTTGTTGGCTCAGGGCATCAAAAGAGTTCTTAGATGGGACCTTTGGAGCCGATTTCTGGTTCTGCTTTTTTGAGGGAGTCTTTCGCCTGCCTGTGGCACTGGTGAATCCGTCTTTCTTCTTAGCTTCAGAAGGTTTGGGTGTTGTGGCGTTCAAGGGAAAATCTCTGAACAGGTGATCGTGCTCGTGGCACTTTCGGCAGCAGAAGGGTATGTGTTCATAGTCAATTGTTTGGCTCCAATCGTCATCCTGGTATTCCAGTGTGATGGATCCTGGTAGAGATTTTGATATGTCCATGTAGATGCAGATACGGGCATATGAAGTGTAATTTCTTAGTCTTGTGGCTTCTGAAGTTTTGACGTACTGCCCCACCGTGTTTCCTTTTCCCATGAGTATTTCTTCCAACCAGAATTCTTGTGGCAAGGAGTACAGCCTAATCCAGACCGGAGCTCTTGTGAAGTCTTCTTGTTCGGGACTGAATCTATCTGTCCAGAATCTAAGAAATAAACCCGCTGAGTTGTATAAATATGGCCCGTTATCAAATATTATGTCTTTGTCTTCGATGTTATAAAGAATGATTGTGAAAAAACCCTTGGAGCTGAGCTGAACCTCATAGTCTCCTTTATGGTTCCACCATTCCTTAATCCATCGAGTGAGATCTCTCTCAGTCGGCCAGAGGCCCAGGAATTTTCCTATCAGGGCGTGTTCCATCATAAACTGGGTGTGTTCCCCCACCCTAGTCGATTTAATATGATACAGAGGAGGTTTTTCCAGTTGGGGGATACACTTACCTGGCAACCAGTTTTTGGACACTTGTTGGTGTGATGTACTGGGGTCAAGTTCCATTTCCTTGTTACTGCTTTGCTCCTGGGTAAAGATTTGTTCCCTCAGATGCTCCGGTGGTTCGAAGGCCGGTCTCTTAGCATGGGAGCCGGATTTATCGCTGGCGTCCATGTCGCAGTACGAGGGGGGTTTCCCCCCCTCACCGAAGTTCATTACGGAATGTGTCGGGGCCTTGTGGTCCGAAAGCATATCACACAGGGTATTGGGTAGTCAGTGCTCTAGTGTCAGAGCACGCATCAGTCGAGCACGGGCCTCTGGAGAAATGGCGCGCTAGGGTTAACTTCTTGTTGCAGAGATTCACTTCTATATCTTATATATATGCACAATATTAAATAGGGACATGGAAAGATTTGATATTTACATTTTATGACTTAACATTTTTTATATGCAAGCATATTCCCAAATATGAAAAGATTTAATATATGCACAATATTAAATATGGACATTGCAAGCTTAATATATGTA
>ML839627.1:4293-16587 GCA_009831015.1 Picea engelmannii | reverse complement strand
CCAAAGGGATTACCTCCAAAAAGGGGTATCCAACATGAAATTCAATTGCAGCAAGATTGTCCTCTTCCAAACATTGGTATGTACAGGATGTCAGTCATGGAGAATGTTGAAATTAAAAAACAAATCCAAGAGTTGCTCGACAAGGGGGTCATTGTGCCAAGCACATCGCCATGTGGATCTCCAATTGTGTTAGTGCCAAAGAAAGATGGTACATGGCATATGTGTTTTGATTTAAGGGATTTGAACAAGATTACGGTAAATAATCGCTATCCTCTTCCTAGAATCAATGACTTGCTTGATCAATTAAAAGATGCTAAGTATTTTACTAAGTTGGATTTGAGAAGCGGATATCATCAGATTAGGATTGCCGAAGGAGACACATGGAAGACAACTTTCAAAACAAAGCAAGGTTTGTTTGAGTGGATGGTAATGCCTTTTGGACTTTGCAATGCACCTGCTACTTTCATGAGAGTTATGAATGATTTCTTAAGGCCTTTTCTTGATGATTGTGTTATTGTCTACTTGGATGACATTTTGATCTTTAGCAAATCTCGTGAAGAGCATGTTAAGCATGTGAAACAAGGTTTGGATGTTTTGAGAAAGGAAAAGTTGTTTTTGAAGATGTCCAAATGTGAGTTTGGAAAGACTTCACTTATTCACTTGGGGCATATTGTTGGTGGAGGCGAATTAAAAATTGATCCCTCCAAGGTCAAAGTCATATTGGAATGGCCTAAGCCCAACAATGTGATAGAGGTAAGAAGTTTTTTGGGAGCAGCCCAATATTGGAGAAAGTTTATTGCTAACTTTTCTTCCATTGCAACTCCATTACATGCAATGACAAGTGTCAAGCAAGTTTTTCAATGGGGAGGCAAGCAACAAAAGGCTTTTGATACTTTGAAAGAGAAGACCAGTTCAACGCCAGTTCTTGCACTTCCAAATTTAAGACTGTAACATCCCGCTCTAGCGCCCTGAGAAACTTATTATTTGAGGACACTTGCTCGCAAGTGATCTGGACCTTTTTTATGTTAGACCTTTTATACTTGATTATGATGTGATTGACATATGACATGATGTGTTACTATTTGATTGACACGGGTGCTACTAACTCTATTTTATTGAGTGTGCAGGGTTTTTGACCTTGAGGATGCAGAGGCATCGGTAGAACCCCCTTGGACTCCGAACTGAGTCAGGGAGTGTTCTTTTGAGTTGATATCTTTAATGTGATGTTTCATTGATTTGATGATTTGATGTTTCCATTTCTGACATGATTGTTGATTATGCAGGCTGACGATAGCTTGTCGACCACACTCACATAAGGAGTAAAGGGGACACACACGATTTGAAGAGAGGTTGAGGGAGAGGGGTAGACAACAGCCCTACCACCGCCTGCTAGCACTCCCGTCGTGGCCCGAACTGTAGGTTAATGATTACCTAGCTCAAGAGGATCCACGATGTCGTGAGGGCAGACTGCGACAGTCGCTCACGATGATTCTAAGGGGCACGCAATAAGGTGGGCCCTTATTCCTTAGAACCCTTAGTCTCCCACAAGTTCACCTGGCGGAGTGTTGACTACAGGGGTTATAGATGTCTACCAATCAGTCCAGTTGGCGAGTGGCACCCTTGGAGCACGTGGTGCATCCTGAAGGGCACGTCGCACAAAAGAAACTCAGTTGGCGAGTGGCACCCTTGGAGCACGTGGTGCATCCTGAAGGGCATGTCGCACAAAAGAAATTCAAGAGGCAAGTGGCACCCTTGGAGCATGTGGTGCGTCCTGAAGGGCACATCACAATAATGTGGATGAAGGAGTTAGCCTAAATAGCCCTAAGACATCAACACCTGAATAAATCCTTAAACAATTCCCCTAACCAGGCGTCGCCAGTGCAAAATTTGAGCCCTATGTCAAAAAAAAAAACATAAATCAAGACTATACATTAAATATTCATTACCCCTATGATTTGCAACCTCAGCCTAATCCAAGGAGCTCCTTCCTTAATTAAATACATAAAACAATTCCTTCGTTAAGTGAATTCATAAAGTAATTCCTTCCTTAGTTGCATACATAAGGCCTTTCCTCATTCCCAGTAATAAGCTTGATAATTTACCTTTTTAGTGAAGGTACTACTACTTCGCCCTAACATAATAATCAAGACTTAACCATCTCCTAATAACAATGCCATTATATTCTAGCTCACAATAGCTCTGTCATTCAAATAACATTAGAATTTCATTTCCTACTAGCTAGCATTAACAATACAGGTGCTAATAATAAAATTAAACAAAAAGAAAAAAAAAACCCACTTAAGCTAATGTGAGTCTTCATAAAGTGTGTAGGGTAAACTAAAGAGATTTAATAAATTAATTCAATTAGGGGGTTGTAAATTAGAAAAGAAGAAATTAATTAGTTAACTAATGGGAGTTTAAAAGAATATATATATATATATATATATATATATATGTATGTATGTATATGAATTTAAAAAAAAACATAATGAAAAGATGCTTAGCGCATTTACCTCTTTGAGTTTTCAAAAAAATAATAAAAGAAAAAAATAAAAGGGGGGAAAACTTAAAAGAAAGAGGATTTAGGGTTTTAGAGGAAAAACCTAAGGGGATTAGGTCAAAAGAGGATAAAAGAAAGGAGATGGGGGAAAAATAAGGGGATCTGCTATGAGGTATTGTTATGCTGCCCAAATTTCAAACTGGACGGATTGCTTGTAGGAGTTGGGGATTTTCTCAGCTGACTTGAGTGGTAGCTCAGCCTTGGAGGCGATCTGGGAAGCTAGGCCACTGTTTGGGTTGTGTGTGGCCCCTTTGCGGCTCGGGGGGATGAGGGGGAAGCAGATTACCCCTAGCGTTTGGTTGGGAGGTACCGATGAGTCCTCTACAGTCGGCAAGCAGGAGCAGGAGTGGCAGGAGCACATGATTCATTTGCTGCAAGTGATAAGGGAACAAGTATGTCATTCGTATTTGGGCGTTATAAATCTCTGGGCGTTTTTACCTTGCTGCAGGTGTTTATAAGCTATTGTTTTAATGGTCATTGTGTAAATTTGTAGTTTCAGTGGTTATGGTGTAAATCATGTTCTTAAACTGTAGATCCAATGGGTATTGTGTAAACTTGTGGCTTCAATGGTTATAGTATAAAATTAGTTTATAAACTGAGTAGTTTACTTCGTATTGACTGTTCTGGACTAAGGAATTTTTATAAATCATTGCTATGGACGGAGTAAAATTTTATCTACGGTTCTGGACTGAGTAAAAAAAAATTATTTATTATTTGTTCTGGAATCTTTCTTGACTGTGGGCGTATTCTTATGGGGTAAATTTTATTGAGGGCGTTGATCCTTCTGCCAGGGCATGTACCACTTGACTGTGGGCGTTTTTCTTAGTTACTGTGGATGTTTGGGTTTTTTTGGGGGGGCATTCCGTTTTACAAGATTACTGTCATTTCGTTTTATGAGTTACTGTGTGCGTTTTATTCTTTCATGAATTGCTGGGGTGTTTTAATTCGTTTTATAAATGACTGTGTGCATTGTATATCGAGGGGGGCTCTATGTACTACTGTGTGCATCATTGTGTGAGCGTTTCTATTTACAGTTAAATAAAATAAAAGCTGGTAGATTTCTTGTTTCAATGGCGTGGACAAACCCTAATTTGGTTGTTATTAGGTAAACCCAATGCTGCAGCCATTGTAAGGTGGTGTTATATTTTTTTTTATATATGGTCTCTTGTATAAACAACAACACACCGTGTGATACACCCACAACTCAACTCCCAGCACTGGCCATGCATTTATTCCTACTTACAGCCATACATTTTGTTCCCTACAGCACTGACAAATCGTTTGGTTGTAATTACTAATATTGCAATGCTGGTTAAATAATAGGGCGCATTATGTTGTGGGTTGGTTGACAGTGGGTGTGAGTATTCACCAGACAAGTCTACAGCATTATCTTGTTGTTGGTTTGCTCTAGTCGATGGTATGAAACCTTGCCTAGTGCTGCCTAACCCTATTTTAATTAAACCACTACTGGATAATATGATTAATTAATTGCTTTGGGATATCTACACATGACTAATTCATAAAAATCGTGGGGCAAATACCAGAGGTGAAAAGCGCTATGTAGGCACAACGAAACAACAGGAGGATTGGGCACCTCGTCCTGTCAGACGCTCACAACGGCTCCTTCCTTTGTCATTTGATGAACGTCAACGGTGTCATTTAAGGCATAATGTTGGGGAACAACGCTACTGCTTTTACTTTCGTAGGGAAGGGTCCTTTTATTTAAAATTCCAATGCTATCAGTAACAGGTGTCGTCCTGGTTAGTTGATCCAGTGGTTGCATTTTCATTGGTAAGTGAGAGTATTAAAGTGTAACGTTTCTTGTCATTTAATTTCAACGTTACTTATTTTATACAAGGAAGGATGTGGTTATTAATTAACAGGTTATTACTTAATATTACATCTGTTATCTTGGGTTGAGCCATTTATTCATTTCTGTTCATAGCTGCTTTCCTTATTAATTAATCAATTAATGGATACTTTTATAGCCTTCTTGGTGCGTACGTTGACCTTTCCCAAGGGGTATGAGGTTATGTATTTTCTGTGTAAACTAAAAATCGATGCCTCAATATGATCGAGTATGCACCAATCTCATGTTTAAATCGTCACCTTAGATGACATATGGATGTGTGATTATGGTTGTATAATAAACAAAGGTTCTTCTAAAGAAATATATGCCTATATGTTGTTACCTCCTAACTTAGTTAAGGATTGTTCTCATTTCAGAGAATGTCATTGGGTTTTAATGTTAAAAAGGGGGAATAGTGTCAACTCCCTTTTCATAAAGTTTGGATTCATTATAAGTGCCATTGAATGTAATGCCTAATGTTAACTCTTATGGTCAAGTTAATGTTAATAATAATTGATTTTCGGTAAATGTTTAGGGTTAATGTTATTATTGGCTAGAGTAATAATCAGTGCAAAGGATGCAGATTGTATGTGTAGGGTAAGGTAATGCTAACATTATTGTTGTTTAATGTTAATGATTATTGTTTCATATTAATGTTAAGTTTGGATTCTTTATAGGTGCCATTGAATGTAATGCCTAATGTTAACGCTTATGGTCAAGTTAATGTTAATAATAATTGATTTTCGGTAAATGTTTAAGGTTAATGTTATTATTGGCTACAGTAATAATCAATGCAAAGGATGTTGATTGTATGCATAGGGTAAGGTAATGCTAACATTATTGTTGTTTAATGTTAATGATTATTGTTTCATATTAATGTTAAGTTTGGATTTAGAGTAATAATCAATGCAAAGGATGTTGATTGTATGCATAGGGTAAGGTAATGCTAACATTATTATTGTTTCATGTTAATGATTAGGAAATGGAATGTTAATGCTAGTGTCAAGATTATGTCAATTATGGAAAGGATAAGGTAGTTTAATCCAATGGATTATTGCAAGGTTACCAGGTTAAAATTTTACAATGGTGTCGTAAATTGTGATAAAGATAGGGTAGTCTTAAGGTGACTGATAAGTTGCAGGATTATTGATTAAGATGTACCATGGTGTTGTCAATCATGAAAGGAAAATGTAGTTGTAATTTTATGGATATCACCTATTGATGCAGGTGCTTGTTATTTCGCAAGGTTAAAGTGATCTAAATATAATGTGTGTATCCTCTCATGATAACGAAATGGTAATGTCTATTATTAACGTTGAACTTATACATTGAAATGTCTTGAATTAAGCATAACCCATTTATTCTGAGAAGGGTGTTGTTCCTTAAATTTAATGTGGTACTGGGATGGTAAACCTTTCGTGTGCTTGGTCTGCTTGTGTCGGGCGGGATGTAGACACCTCCATGTTCCTCAGAATAGTCGCTATCCCTGAGACCTTAAATGGTTAAAATCGATGGGAACCTGGGCTTGAGCATTGCTTATGTGTCTTGGAGGTCCTAACCATTGCAGGGTAGGACGGCGGGTAGTCAGTTCTACTTATCGTCGTGTGATCGTCGTTATGCATGCAGTTACTTGTCACGCGTCATTGTTGTCTTTTTATGTTCATCGTGGTTGCGTCTGGATTGGTCGTCGAGTGGCGATGTAGAGTCTAGAGTGTCTGTTACTTCTACATGCGCGCACACACCTTAAACACACACAAAAAATTGCACCTGTTATCAGAGTTGTTGTCGTAACGAGGAGGTCATTACATATGGTATCAGAGCCAGGTTCGATCCGTGACTTGGGGTTCGCTACGGATTTCGTTGACATGAGCTGGTTTTATTATACTGTTGTTGATCAAGTTGATTGTGTGCGTGCAGGTAATCATGGTTAGAGGACGTCGTGGAGGCAGACGATGGGGTGCTAGGGGAGGAGGCGAGACGCCTCCAGCAACATCCACGCCTGAGGGGTCTAAACCCCAGGAAGGCGAGCAGGTTCTCAGAAAGGAACAGATAGTCGTTGGTGATGTTATTGGGATGATGAGATCCTTTCAGCACATGTCCGAGGCTCTGATCAGTTGATTGGACAGAGACGAGGCCAGGGCGTCGGCACCCCTTGAGGGTCCGCCGCGCGCACCGGCCGTTATAGGTAGCATTCACTGTGAACTCGAGAAGGTAAAATTTCCCGAGTTCTTTGGTGCCCCAGATGGTGCAGCCACTGAGGCATGGTTGGAGAATATGGCGATGTGCTTCGCACTTTGCGATTATACCTCCAACATGAAGGTCCGCATGGCGGTCTTTCAACTGAAGGGGAGCGCTCTTCTATGGTGGAAGATGCTCCTACCGCAGCTGAACATTGTCATTGAAGACGTGTCATGGGAACTGTTTGAGGAACGGTTCTGAGAGAGGTACCTTTCAGAGGAATTCATTGAGCGTCAGCTCAATGAGTTCAACGCATTGCGACAGGGAGGTTGTACGGTGCCCGAGTACGAGGCACGTTTTATGGAGTTTCTCCGGTATGCTCCGCACCTTAACACTGAGAAGCTCAAGGTCAACCGGTTCATTTTTGGCCTTAATGGCAGCCTAAGTGCAAAGGTTAGGATATTTATGCCTCAAAACTTGCACGACGTTGTCCAAAAGGCCCTCATAGAAGAGGAGGAGCTTATCAGCGGGGGTCAGACCAGGACTCCAGCGAGACCCACGGGGCAGAGTTCATCTAGTGCGTCGCGGCATCAGACACCAGCGAGACATACGCCGGGACATCGTGGCTTCCAGAGGGGATCCACTTTTGCTACACCTCGACGACCGTCACCTCAGCAGCGGACACCTTATCGAGGACCACAACACCAGCAGCAGCGTCGCCCGCAGCACCAGCAGTTTAGGCCTGTTCAGCAGAACAGACCAGGGTTTCAGGCCGGTGGGCAGTCATATTCTACTTCAGGTACCAGGACTACTGGGCCGAAGAAGGGGTGTTGGACGTGTGGGGAGCCACACTACCAGCACGACTGTCCTGTGGAGAGGACCAGGGCGTCCGGATCAGCCGGACCCACTACAGTGGGAGATATGGGCAAGGCCCATCGGATTCATGCAGCGGTGAATAACTACCAGGAAGAGCACTAGTCGACTGTACTCGAGACGACAGGTACTGTCGCTGACCAGACCCTTAGTGTTTTGATAGACCTAGGAGCTACTGAGAGTTTCATTTCTGGTGCAGCGCTAAAAAGGATTAAGGTAAAGGCAGTCGAACATGATGAGTTTATCTTTGTGGAGATGGCTTCGGGAGCCAAACAGAAGGTTGGAGGAAAGGTTACGGGTTGTGCCCTTAACCTGGGAGAGTTTTTCACAAGGGTCAACTTGTACGTCACGATCTTAGGATCGTATGACGTCGTGATCGGTATGGATTGGTTGGAAACGCATGAGGCGATACTCAACTGTAAGACGAAACGGTTGAGCTTGGTTGATGACAAAGGACAGAGACGTGTGATTGTAGGATGGAACCAGGGAGTTTCCCTGCAGTTCGTCTCCTCCTTACAGTTACGGAAGAGTATGAGCAAGGGGTGCAAACTTTATGCGATCCTTGCGCTAAACGAGAAGGGAGTAGCGGAAGGTCTAGAACACCTTCCGGTGGTGAAGGAGTTTGCGGACGTATTTCCAGAGGAGTTGCCTGGGATGCTGCCGGAGAGGGAACTGGAGTTTACCATAAACCTAAAACCGGGAACCAAGTCGATAGCAAGAACGCCTTATCAGATGTCGACCCCGGAGTTGCAAGAGTTGAAAATGAAACTGAAGGAGTTGTTGGACCTAGGACTAATACGTCCTAGTGTGTCACCGTGGGGTGCACCAGTTATTTTCATATGAAAGAAGGACGGATCATGAAGGATTTGCATTGACTACCGTCAACTGAACAAGGCTACGATCAAGAATCAGTATCCCTTACCAAGAATTGATGATCTGTTTGATCAAATGAAGAGTGTGACAGTGTTCTCCAAGATCGATTTACGATCCGGGTATCACCAGTTACGGATCAAGGAGGATGACATCCCTAAGACCGCCTTTAAGACGATATTTGGACATTACGAGTTTACTATTTTTCCATTTGGACTGACAAACGCCCCAGGGATATTCATGAGTTTGATGAACGGGGTGTTCCGCGAGTACTTGGAAAAGTTCGTCCAAGTATTCATTGATGATATTTTGATCTACTCTCGGACGATGGAGGAGCATGACGAGCACTTGCACTTGGTACTACAATGTTTACGAGAACACAAATTATATGGGAAGTTGTCCAAATGCTCTTTTTATCAATCGAGGATTCACTACTTAGGGCATGTCATCTCCGGCGAAGGTATCACTGTGGATCCCTCCAAGGTTGAGGCTATTATGGAATGGCCTGCGCCGACGAATGTCACATAAGTGCGTAGTTTTATGGGTTTAGCAGGATACTATCGACGATTTGTCGAGGGATTTTCGAAGATAGAAAATCCGATCACGGAATTGCAAAAGAAAAACAAGAAGTTTGTTTGGACTGAGAAATGCGCGGAAGAATTTCGAAGGCTTAAAGAGTTGTTGACAACAACACCGATACTAAAGGTCCCTGACATGGACGCAGACTTCTTGGTATGCACTGACGCATCCAAGGAAGTTTTAGGTGGAGTCCTGATGCAGGACGAACGAGTGATTGCCTACATTTCGAGGAAGTTGAGAAGGCATGAGGAGAACTACGCGACGCACGATTTGGAGTTACTAGCCATCGTTTATGCCTTGAAGGTTTGGAGACACTACCTTGTTGGACGAAAATTTGAATTAAAGACTAATCATTGTGGACTACAACACATTTTCATGCAAAGTGACCTGAACGCGCGACAACGGCGTTGGTCGGAATTGCTTAGCGAGTACGACTTCGAGATTACTTACATAAAGGGAACTGTGAATAGAGTAGCTGATGCTTTGAGTCAGAGACCACGCATCTTTTCGGTGTTACCTCTTCAGAAGAATCTACGTGAGAAGATTCTCACCTTACAGCGTGATGATGACTGGTCCAAAGAAGTCAAGGATTTTATCGGACAAACCACAATGATGGTACCATGATATGAGGGATATTCGTTTGATAGAGACGGTTTATTAAGGTTTAGAAGTCGGATTTACATACCGCCAAGCGACGAGTTGAGGATGTTGATCCTGAGCGAGGCTCATAGATCTGTTTACATGGCTCACCCAGGAGTTACGAAGATGAGGGCAGATCTTAAACCCTTATTCTTCTGGAAGGGAATGAAGGCTGACATAGTCAACTTTGTGGCTAGATGTCTCGAGTGTCAGCAGGTAAAGGCTGAACATAGACACCCGGTAGGATTACTTCAACCACATGCCATTTCGGAATTGAAATGGGAAGTTATATCGATGGATTTTATTGTTGGATTGCCACTGACGGCAAGGAGACACGACTCGATTTTTGTAGTAGTAGACACTCTGACGAAGAGTGCTCACTTTATTCCTGTGCGTACGACATATCAGGCACCTGACATAGTGAGAGTTTTCATCAGTGAGATTGTGAGGTTGCATGGCATGCCTAAGAAGATAGTATCTGATCGAGGATCGGTGTTTACTGGACGATTTTGGACGAGTTTCCAAGAGGCATTGGGAACCCAACTTAATTTTAGTACTACATATCACCCAGAGACTGACAGGCAGACCGAACGAACGAACCAAAACTTGGAAGACATGTTGCGCATGTACGTGATGGACCAACAAAAGCGTTGGGAGGAATTCTTGCCTCTAGTAGAGTTCACTTATAACAACAGTTATTAGAGCACCATTAAGATGGCGCCTTTTGAGTTCCTTTATGGGCGACCGTGTCGGACGCCCTTGAGTTGGGATCGGCTTGAGGATAGGGTCCTGGTGGGACCATAAGAGATCCAAGAAATGGAAGAGCAGATGCAAACCATAAGACAAAGGATTAAAGAAGCGCAGGATCAACAAAAGAGTTATGCCGATGCACACCGAGTCGACCATAGTTACAAGGTCGGTGACCGAGTTTTCTTGCGGGTTAAACCGCATAAGAGTTCGATCAAGTTTGGAAAGGGAGATAAACTCTCTCCTAGGTTCGTGGGACCTTTCGAGATTGTGGAGAGAAAGGGGCCCGTGGCCTATCGACTAGCCTTGCCTGAATCTTTGAGGCGTATGCACGATGTTTTTCATGTATCTGTTTTGAGACATTATGTTAGTGATCCTACACACGTGACTGACATGAGTTCCTTGCAGGTATCGAACGAGGGAGCGCTCACGGCTGAGACGGTCCGCATCTTAGATCATCGTGTTCAATAGTTTCGACGTCGAACGGTAGATCAGGTCAAGTTCCAGTGGGACATTTATAGTCCACACTCGGCGACCTGGGAGGACGCATATGATATGCGTCAGCAGTTTCCCTTTTTGTTTGATAGATAGACTTATAATACTGTGATACTTTTATTTCTGCATTTATACTGAGAAACTTCGGGATGAAGTTTAGACCAAGAGGGGGTGTATGTAACATCTCGCTCTGGCGCACAGAGAAACTTATTATTTGAGGACACTTGCTCTCAAGTGATCTGGACCTTTTTTATGTTAGACCTTTTATACTTGATTATGATGCGATTGACAGATGACATGATGTGTTACTATTTGATTGACACAGGTGTTGCTGACTCTGTTTTATTGAGTGTGCAGGGTTTTTGACCTTGAGGATGCAGAGGCATCGGTAGAACCTCCTTGGACTCTGGACTGAGTCAAGGAGTGTGCTTTTGAGTTGATATATTTACTGTGATGTTTCATTTATTTGATGATTTGATCTTTCCATTTCTGACATGATTGTTGATTATGCAGGCTAACGATAGCTTGCCGACCAGACTCACATATGGAGTAAAGGGGCCACACACGATTTGCAGAGAGGTTGAGGGAGAGGGGTGGACAACAGCCCTACCACCGCCTGCTAGCACTCCCGTCGTGGCCCGAACTATAGGTTAACGATTACCTAGTTCAAGAGGATCCACGATGCCGTGAGGGCAGACTGCGACAGTCGCTCACGATGATTCTAAGGGGCGCGCAATAAGGCGGGGGCCTTATTCCTTAGAACCCTTAGTCTCCCACAAGTTCACCTGGTGGAGTGTTGACTACAGGGGTTATAGATGTCTACCAATCAGTCCAGTTGGCGAGTGGAACCCTTGGAGCACGTGGTGCATCCTGAAGGGCACGTCGCACAAAAGAAACTTAGTTGGCGAGTGGCACCCTTGGAGCACGTGGTGCATCCTGAAGGGCACGTCGCACAAAAGAAATTCAAGAGGCGAGTGGCACCCTTGGAGCATGTGGTGCGTCCTGAAGGAAACGTCGCAATAATGTGGATGAAGGAGTCAGCCTAAATAGCCCTAAGACATCAACACCTGAATAAATCCTTAAACGATCACCCCTAACCAGGCGTCGCCAGTGCAAAATTTGAGCCCTATGTCAAAAAAAAAAACATAAATCAAGACAATACATTAAATATTCATTACCCCTATGATTTGCAACCTCCGCCTAATCTAAGGAGTTCCTTCCTTAATTAAATACATAAAACAATTCCTCTGTTAATTGAATTCATAAAGTAATTCCTTCCTTAGTCACATACATAAGGCCTTTCCTCATTCCGAGTAATAAGCTTGATAATTTACCTTTTTAGTGAAGGTACTACTACTTCTCCCTAACATAATAATCAAGACTTAACCATCTCCTAATAACAATGCCATTATATTCTAGCTCACAATAGCTCTGTCATTCAAATAACATTAGAATTTCATTTCCTACTAGCTAGCATTAACAATACAGGTGCTAATAATAAAAT
>ML839626.1:24828-36869 GCA_009831015.1 Picea engelmannii | reverse complement strand
ACCCACTAGAAGGAAGCACCAACTCCCTGGTTTCTCTAGCACCCACTAGAAGGAAGAAACAACTCCCTAAGTGTTCCAGCACCAACTGGATGGAAGCACCAACTTCCAGTCACACAGGCACCAACCTGTAAAACAGAGAACAAAAGTTCTCCCTTTCACCACCTTGCCACCCTGGTTTCTCTGGCTGCAACCAGATGGAAGATACAACTCCCTGTGTTCAAGCACCCACTTGAACCTCTGAGGAAAACAGTCCTCCCTAGAACCTCCCTACCACCCTGAAATATAAAGTTTGTTATATATAAATGTATCATAGTGATACAATATTTACCAATGGCTTACTGGTCTCATCACTGTTATGCTACACTGCTCTGCTCTACCTGCATTGGTGTCTTCATGGACCCCTTCCTTACGCTTTATGTTATTATTCCTTTCATGCTCTGTGCGCCATGTCCCTTCTATGCACCATTCCTCTTCTGTGCATTTCAGCTGCTGCACTCTGCCTCCTTCTACACACATGAACCACTCTCAACATCTCCCAATCTCTTCTTTGTTCTACGTTTTTTATTCTCTCTATGCATCTTCTACATCCTCTATTCACAATTCTTCTACATGCTCTCCCCATATCGAGTGCTCTGTCTGATCATCATTGCAACTCTTCAGCTTCTTTGGCATTTAAACCCATGTGTCCATCATCACTGGGTGTTATGCCGAGATTCCTTAGCCTCTCCAGCAGTCAAGACTCTTCGTCTTCTCTGTCACAGTCGAGCTCATTCCCTGGGTTGCAGTTCCAGGCTCCAACAGTCTTACATCTATCAATAGCCTCTATGAACAGTCTTCATGCCACTAGAAGATGCCTTGAGACTCTTCATCTTCTCTAGAGATCAGCCTGAAGTCTCTTTGAGTCCTCTGGCAGAAACCATCAGTGATTTCTAGCAGTTACATTGTGAACCTCCAAGAAAATGCATCAGCAACTGAATCGCCAACCATCCAAGAGTCATGATTCAGTTCTTCTAACTGAATTGTAATTGATCGATTAACTGTGAAGAGCAACAGTAGCCCTTCGATCAAATTTTCAAGTATCCAACACCGTTGGATTACAAGCACAGGGTCTCGCGTTGATTTCACCATTTCGCATTTCGGAATTTCGGCATTTTGGCATTCTTGTGGTGAAGAGTCTCGACTCTTCATGTTACGATCACCGAAAAGGAGCTTAACTTGGTGCTAGCTCCTCCCTCTCACATGACCATTGATGATGACCATAGCCTACACCAAAAGGTGTTTTCGCATTTCGTCATTTCGGTATTCCTGTGAAGAAGTGTCTCAACACTCCAAGTCACAATCCCCAAAATGGAGCCAGATCAACGGTCCACAAGACTTCATAATCTGATCCCTTCTTTTCTTAATTGAACGGCTGATGGGATTTCAATGTTTTTCCCTTCGAGTCATTATGACTCCAACATTATTAAATTCATGATCACAAAATCTCCGAAGTGATCAAACAATTCACATAACCCACTGAGATGGACGGTTGGTGGGATTTCAGAGTTTTGCCTTTCGTGTTTTCGAGACTCACAATAGTCCCTTTCAGCATTTCAAAGTTAGAGACTTCATGATGGTGGAGTTTCTGCTTGCTATGTAAAACCCCGAAATAGAAAGTTTCGATGTGACGTAAACCTGTTGACGTCACACGTGGATTGACACGTGCCGAATAGCTACCACGTGTCACTCTGATTCGTGACTTACATGTGCCTGAAATGTTGAATCAACTTGACACTTGTCATTTCCTGATTGTGCCACATGTCCTTAGTTGACGTGGTTTGTTGATGTGCCTGTTTCGGGATTTTGGGGTTCGCTACTTCAAAGGTTAAAGTTCCTTTGATATTTGATTTCCCGGTCTACGAAACTCCGAAATGGAGTCTTTGTTGATGTACCTATTTCAAGATTTCGGCGTTTCACATTTCGCAACTTTGAGACTCCTGTGATGAAGAGTCTTGACTCTTGAATCCTCCAACTCCCAGTATCCGAAACTCTGAAATGGAGTCATATCAACGGTCCACAATCTTGATTATTCAACGGTCCAGATCTTTTCATGATTTCCCATATCGCAAGTTCCTGCCGTGAGTTGCTTCCTTGACTCCTCTAACTCCGAGTATCCAAAACTCCAAAATGTCGTGGTTTCACATTTCATGATTTCATCATTCTTGTCGTGAGTTTCCTTGACACCTCCAACTCCCGGTATCAGAAACTCCAAAATGGAGACTAAGTCGTGGTTTCACATTTCACGATTTTATGTCATGAGTTGCTTCCTTGACTCTTGGAGTTTACGCTTCTGAATGGGATCCAACGATCACTTGTTGAACTTGCCATTGCCATGCCATTATCCCTGCACTGATGGTCGTGATCTTTGCCATCAATGACAAAAACACATACTCTACACTATCTCTTCTGATCTTATCGAGCTTGCTCTGTTGTGCCTTCCCAAAATACTTCTGGTGCCCGCCTGGCACATTCTTCTTGTACTTAATCCATTATCGTTGTTGTACTTTCCATCAATGACAAGAATACGCTGTCTGTAAAACATGCCAACAAATCTTTCACAGAGGGCCTTATTCCATTTCCATATGCAGACTTATCTTCCCTGTTGATAAACTCCAGAGGCAAAAATTAATATTTTTTCACTTGTACACACCTTGCCTACTATATAGCATGCATATACGCATGCTACTCCACTATAGCCAGTGTACATCGTGATTTGTGCCAGAAAATAAAAATTAAATGTCTGGTTTCCATGTCACGACAGGAGATCTTTGATCCTTGGCCTTCCACATACTGGAAACATTCTGAATCGACCCTTCATTTCCATTTTGAAGGCTATAAATGGGCCAATTCCGAGCTATGGAAAAAAGGTGAAAGAATTCAACTTTGAGAGAAAAGTTACTCTGGAGAAATTATTACTTCATATTGAGTCTGCATCCCCAGTATGGTCATCAATTCTGTTATGAGGGAAAAGCTCTCTATGGCTAGGGTAAACCACAACAGACGGATATGACTGCAGAAATCAACTCTATCCCAAAAACATGATATATAACCAATGTGCAAGTGAGATAAGAAAGAGGCCTACATCATCCAGATGTTCGATGATGTCCATTGTTGAGCACTTTGACCCAAATCTTTATACCTGCAACAAGTTCTCAACAAACAAGAAGAGCAAGCATATAGTGATAATATAAAAGGTTAGCACATTAGATAGCATAATCCATTAATATACATTACAAATATACCCATGGATAATAACTCATATATTCGCAAGATATCAATTGGACAGGAAATGAGTATTTCTATTAATAAATGATCAACAAAAGTGAAAACATTACGGACTTCCGTGTCAGCACGGTTCGGAACTGAGAAACTAAGTTCCTTTTAGTTAGGCTTCCACCACTTCAATCCTCCACCAAAGGAAATATCATAGAAGGGAAACGATGAGGTTCTCCATCAATAAGGCAAGAGCTTGGGGGTTGAACACTGTGTTCAGAATTAAAGGACAAATGGATGCAGACTCAATATGAAATAATAATTTCTCCGGCGTAACTTTTCTCTCAAAGTTGAATTATTTCTCCTTTTCCATAGCTCGGAATTGGCCCATTTATAGCCTTCAAAATGGAAATGAAGGGTCGAGTCAGAACTTTTCCAGTATATGGAAGGCCAAGGATCAGAGATATCCTGTCGTGACATGGAAACCCGACATTTAATTTTGATTTTCTGGCACAAATCCCAATGTACGTGGGTTGTAGTGGAGAAGCCTGCATATATGCATGTTGTATAGTGTGCAAGATGTGTACAAGTGGAAAAATATTAATTTTTGTCTCTGGATTTTATCAACAAGGAAGATAAGTCTGCATAGGAAAATGGAATAAGGCCCTATGTGCAAGATTGCATAGGGTGAGGCAAATCTTGCTATAACAGATGCCCCCTAATGTGTGAGATCAGAGGATTATCTATGATGGTCGAAATATGTTATAAAGGACAACGGGATGTAGACTCAATATGATGTAAAGTCTGCAGGGAAGATAAGTCTGCATAGGGAAATGGAATAAGGCCCTATGTGCAAGATTGCATAGGGTGAGGCAAATCTTGCTATAACAATTAGAATTTTTTGGTATAGTGCATCAATCATTACTCATATTACACGAACACTTAACTCTTAAATGATAGAATGTACTTCAATCCATTAATGAGATCAAATCCAAAAGACTAGTAACTAGTTTTAGCTTGGTCTCTATCATTTTTCTCTCAACATACATAGGAAATAGAAAATGTTCATGGATGGATAATAAGTAACAAGATCTGATTTGAGTCATGTTCATACATAGATAAAAAATTTGGATATAGTATGCAACACTACCATAGATTTGTTATACTTAATATCTGAACTATGAATGTAGGTGTGAAGAGTGTTTATTTCAAGCGTTTAATGAGCATTTTGTGTGTACCACTACATGACGACTATTGAGACTCAAAAACTAATAAGCTACTTAAGAACAATCAAATGAACATTCCATATAATGAAAGATTGTGATTCAGATCCATAAAGCATTAGAATCCCACAATCCAGTGATAAGTTGGTCCTTAGTGTTAGTTTATTCAGTTAGTTGATTTTATAGGATAAGTTAGGCTCTGATCTTGCATTTCTTGTGCTTACATCTCAAATTTTACGCTCCTAGATTGATAGATTTAATGCCAAGTATTTATGCATATAAATAACCGAATAACTTACCGTCTTCCAATCAAAAGTTTATGGATTAAATCCCTTTAAAGAAGAATTTTGATCCCCCTTTTTTTTGTGGTTGGCAGAATCGACAACTAGTTGGGCACGTACTCGCGTTACATGTGGTCGTGTTATCCAACTGCTACCACTATAACCTCCAAGTGTGCCCATGTTTCCCCACGCGCTACACACTAGACTAATCAGGGGGATTTGAACTCAAGACGTCTTGGAATTTCATTTTCACGACACTTGCCAATTGAGTTGCCCCCCCCCCCCGAGGATAGAATTTTGACCCTTTCTTTCTCATCATTCAACAAATTAAATATCAACCCAATCTCCATCTTTTGGAAATGAAACTTTCAAAACTTTATTCCTAGGGTATTTGGATGCTTATTTTGAACCACCTTCAACATGATGTATCTTTTCTTTTCTAAAAAAACATGCTAAATTTCTACAAAGATGGATTCATAGGAAACCTTGCTTTAGAGACATTGATTCTCCCACGGTTTCCATTTAAATTTGTCATTGTTGTTCATGGAGATCCTTATCTTTACCTATATCTTGAGATTTCACAATTTTCCATAATGGTGATATAATTTTATTAGGATTTTAATGGTTGTCAAGGTACCAAGAAAATTCTCATCCATAATCCTAAAGAGTATTGAGCTACCAGTTTTCGAGTTTTACCCTAGGGAGTTTTGGCTCCATATATCTTTAAAAGTGTTGAGCATGTTCCTTGGGTTCATAATCTATAAATTCACTAATAAGAACCCTACCAATATGTCAATTTATGGACATAAACTTCTACTGTGACTTACAACTCACCTTTCTTCAAAATAATAGGGAAGAGACTATTTGAAGTATTGTTTTTTAATTAGGTCATTGTTAATATCTTTTTCTTAAAAAGAAGATTATTGCTAATATTTCATGCATTTAACATTTATTGTCAACTTTGTTGAAATGAATAAATCACAACTTCAAACTTATAACACTATCAACTAAAAATGAAAAGAAAACACAAAATAAAATGAGAGTGAGGGGATAGCATTTCCTATGTCATAAAATAAAAGGTTGTCAATGTTGTGCACATGCAAAACAATGTTAGACAAGCTAAACCAAGACAATATGTGATGATATAAGCCCCAAGACAAGAGAGAAATCAGCAAGAAACCTTGTTGTCCCAAAATTGCAGCAGTAAATAAATATATATCAGCAATGACAAAGTTATAACAACTGCAAATTACATCATCTAATCAACATATAATATTCGACAAATTAGTATGCAACTTAGAGATAGTATTCTAATGCTTGAAACAATGAATTATATGATAAAGGAAGGTTGTAAAAATGAATTATCAACAAAGTATTATGACAACCTTATGGATGTAGCTTATTATTGTTACAACAACAAAAATTAACCAACAAAATCAGCAAGCAAGCCACCCAATTACTAGCCCTTGAAAAGTAGATCAAATTCCATTGCTTACATGAAAATTTCAGCAGTCAAAAGTGAAGAAAACTCGTTGAGAAAGAGAGTTTATTGTATCCCTAATGATTGTAGCTTAATGTTTATTACAACAGACTAACCACTTGACCAATCAAGACACCCTTGAAGGATAAGAGGGTCTAAAGCATGTAAAATTCAAATCCAACTTGAGCAATTCCGAAACCTAAATATTCATGTTTACCAATGCAATAATTAACAATATCCAATGCAAAGATTAGTGCCTTATTATTGGGTCAATGGAGTATCTTTATTTGGAAGGAAATTTAGACCAAGAGGAAGAAGAGATATTTGCTGAGAGTTAAACCCTTATAAAACCCAACAACGATCCTTTCAAATCATCTAGCTTGAAATCCAAGACGAACTAGGGTTTAAATTTTCTCTAGGGGTGTAAACCCTCTTACTTCATAGAGAAATAAACCCTAGCTAAGCCTTGCAATAAGGGTGTAAACCCTCTTACTTATTTTTTCAATCCTTATAACCCTTCAATAGAAAAGAAGAAATAAATATTGGTGGAGGTTGTAAGCCCTATTACTCCTCCTAGGGTTTAAGATAAATTCCTTAAATTTAAACAAGCAAGACAATAATAAATTGCAGAAATTACTCATCAAATCCAAGAGATAGCATGAAATAAACCCTTACTACCAAGATATCATCCATTTTTTTTTCAAGAGAGACCACCAAGAGAAATCACTAGCCTTTAATTCTCTAAATAACAAGTATTTCATCCATTGCACAAGAAAAAGAGAGATAGTGAATTGTCCAAGGAGGCCGAAATTTTAGTCCAAGAGTAAATTATCAAGTGATGAGTTATATCCAAGTGACAAATGACCTGTCTCTATTTATAGAGGAAAACCCAAGTCTTAGTTTTTCCACATTACAATCAAGTCCATAATTTTAGGCTAAAACCAAAATTAGAATGCTTAACTAGCATAGTGATTTGTTCTTTTTTCCCACATAGGCTACAAAATGACCAAAATTAACAAAGTGATGGCATGTAATCCCGTAAATCTATTCTCCAAGTGTTATAGAAAGATTTGCCTCACCATTGATATCTTGCACAAAGGGCCTTTTTCCATTTCCCTATGTAGACTTGTCATCCTTTTTTGATGAATCCAGAGCCAAAAATATACATTTTTCCACATATACGCTCCCCATCATCTATGCAAGATGCGTATACACTGGTTGCTCCACTACAGCCCACGTACATTGAGATTTGTGCCAAAAAATACAAAAATGAATTCGGGTTCCCATGTCACGACAGGATATCTCTGATCCTTGGCCTTCCATATACTGGAAACGTTTTGACTCAGCCCTTCTGTTGCATTTTGAAGGCTATAAAAGCACAATTCCGAACTATGGAAAAGAGGAGAAAGCATTCAACTTTGAGAGCAAAGTTACTCTGGAGAAATTACTTCATATTGAGTCTGCATCCCTTTGTCCCTCAAGTCTGAACACAATGTTTAGCCCCCAATCTCTTTCCCTACTGGTGAGAGAACCTCATTGACTCTCTCCTATGAGCTTTCCTTTGTTGGAGGATTGAAGTGGTGGAGGCCCAGTTGGAAGGAACTTGGTTTCTTAGTTTCAAACTGTGCCAACATGGAAGTCTGTAATGTTGTCACTTATGTTGATCAATTATTAATAGAAATACTCCTTTCCCATCTTATTGATATATTGAAAACGTATGATTATTATCTATGGGCATGTTTGTAATGTTCATTAATGTATTATGATATCTGATGTGCTAACCCCATTATATCATCATTATATACTTGTTTTTATCATTTTTTAAGAACTTATTGCAGGTATAAAGCTTTGGATCGAAGTGCTCAACGGTGGAACATCATCAAACGTTGGATCGAAGTAGGCCTCTTTCTTATCTTGCACATTAGTTTATATAGCATATGTTGGAATTGAGTTGATTTATGCAGTCATACCTACCTATTGTGGTTTACCCTTGGCCATAGAGAGTTTTTCCCTCGTAACGGAATTGGCGATTCCACTGGGGAGAGATCTTCCTTCTAAGGGTTGAAGTACTTTTTCTTCTTGCATTGCTCTTTTTCCTTTGTGTTTCTTGTCATATCATTGCTTGACAGATTTTGTTCACTCTAGGTCTGAGTTTCCATCCTTCTTGCCTTTGCCTGGCCTTGTTTTAAATTGTATACGCTCTTTTTTCCCTGACAGTCACGTATACTCGCTTGCTGTCTCACTGCAGGATGTGTATATATGCCCTGTTCTCCTGAACAGTCACGTATACCACTTCCCTTTGCTTGTTTGCTTGGTTTAGTGATTGTTGGGTGAGATTTGATTATTCTTGAGCCTTCTTAGGTCTTTGTAGTGCCTGTTGAGTTTCTCTGGGTTGACAGGAAACCTGTTGGGAGTTGAATTTTTGGGCAAAGTCTTTCTCTTTGTTTTTCATCCTTGTTTTTCCTTAAGCCCTGGGTTGTTTGCTTGGCTACTTGGTGTTCTGCTTGAGTTATTTCATTTATACACAGTAGAATTTATATCAGGTTTCTTTACAGTCCATGCATTTTCTCTTTAATATATTGAAAATACAAAAAAATAGGCATTTTGCATTGGTTAACATTTTTTTCTTTGAACCTTTATCATTAGCTTAGTTCATTTAGCGAAAGATTGCATTTTACTTCTAAATTGCAGAGTTGAAATTGAAAATTGTACTGCTTTTATTAGCATATCATTCATTGAAAAGTTAAAGATAGACTTTGCATTATATTCATATTCATTTTCTTGTAGAGTCATAACATCATGAGTTTCGCTTCCATACCCTTTTGAGGAATCACGACCAATAAAATTTACGCTTTAAACTAAAATTGATTAGCCACGATTTTATTTTTAGGGTGCACAAACTAGTCTAGGATTTAGTGCCTTGCAATAGGATTTTTGTGAGTAAACTTCTCCAAGGCAATTAAATCAACATATGTGTCTGAGACAGGGAGTTGAGAAGTCCATTGTATAATTGGTAATATCAGGAGGCTCCACTCACACCGGAGTTATCACGAGGTTGTGCGAAGTTAGTTGAAGGAATAACCCCTAGATACTCACCTAGCGTCAGAGATATTTTTGTGGATTTATTCATATTTGGGGATCTTGCTAGTACCCATACCTCTGTGAGAGGTGGTGCTTTCAAGGTTTAGGGCTTTTCCACCCTACCCATACAGTGATCTGGACTTACGACTGCTCGCTTGTGCATCGGTTATACAATGGTTTATTAGTTGCTTGACTTAGGTATCTCATAGGTTACTTACAGGGGTTATTCTGCTTGTACCATGGGTCAGATAGGGGTCAGACATCACACAACCTTTATGGAGGATTACCTCTCCAGGGGAATCTAATCGACTAGTTGTTAAGCCCACGAGGACCCCTATAACTGATTATGTTACCTCCAAACTTCAGCAGGGAGTCTCGGGTCCCTCTTAGACGAGACATACCTTCTTTAGCGAGGGAGGTCACTCAGCCACTTTAGCCCATTTGCATGCATATTGGTTGTTTGAATTTTGGTATGCTTTTTGACTACTGGTTGGCCTTAGGAGTCTATTTTGGGTTTAATCGTTATGGACAGTGGAGTTTCTTTCTCTCCCTCATTCACTGCTACCCACCCCATGATGCCTGCTCATTTCATGGGGATGGACCCTTCTCCATTTTACAATGGTATGTAGAACTACAATGCTCAGTTCACACCTTGGGTCCCTAGTCATTTTTTTGTTGATATGTCTTCCCCCATGAAATCCTATCCTTGGCCCACATATATAAATCCTAGCCTTGGATCCGGGGGCACCATGTCTCCAATGCCTACTTCGTCATTTGATATGAGTCGTGCCCCCATGGGAGGTTGGAACCTTCCCCTTTGTGGATCCAATTCTAGTTATGCTCCTTCGGAAGCTAGTACTCAAATGGGTGCTTATCCCACTTATTACACCCCACCCATGTATCTTTCATCTTCCATGATAGTTCCTTCGAACACTTTTTCCATGACAGGTCCTCAAGTACCCCCAGGTCTTTCCTATGGGGAGAATCAATTTTGCGGTTCGGACTACCCTCCTTATGGGACCCTTGCACAAGGGGGAAATATGTATCCTCACTCGTATAATTCTTACCATACCTCAGTCTCTCCATAGACCTCAATGATGATGCCCATCCAAACCTCTGCGGACCATTTTGACATCAGCCACCACTTTTCTGGACAAGGACAGGGGGTACACCAGGACCCTTCCTAGCCTGCAATATTTCAGAATCAATCTTTCCTCAAACCTTGGAATCAAATGCCGCAATCTATCACCAGCCCAGTCAATGTCATTCATACTGGTGCTCCATCACCAACCTTTGTCAGTCATGACAGAGATGGGTCGACTTTTTCTACAAACTATGTCGACAGCTTGCCCCCAACCTCTGCCAATCATGTTGGGGGCACCATCCTTTTTACCCCAAATCATAGTCATGTCATGTCTCCCACCTCTATTGATCATTTTGGAGACAACTCTCTTTCCCCTACTAGTTACATCGAGAAGCCTAGACATATCATACATAAACCTAAATTCCTTTACAAAACTTGTGAAGGAAACCACCTTACTTGTTTGTGTTCAGTTACTCTCGAGATACCAGAAGCGTGGGGCTCACCCAAGATCCTTTCAGATTCTAAAGCATATGTGGTTTCTCCTCACACCACTTCTCCTTTGATCATCTCGGTGGCTCCACCGATGCAATCTTCTCCCAACCCCACCCCCTTTGTCGAGGGTGAAACATCTCTTTCCCCCTTTACTATGCATCCTCTTCAACCTATAATTGAAGAAGTGGCCACACCAGTGCAATCTCTGGTCAACCCTATTCTCCCTGAAGAGAATGATGCACCTTTCAGTCATGTCATCAACATTTCAAATCCTCCCCCTTCTGAACAAGAGATATTTATTCTTTACCCGAACGCTCTCCCTCCAAGTCCTGACAAGGTTCCCTTTGATTGGAATGATATAATGGTTCATCCCATTCCCCCACCTATGTCTTTTCCATTAAGAGACATTATCCGAACCATCACGGAGACTGTATCCTCCGTTAGTACTTTCTCCTCCTCGACTTGGAGAGCCTTGGGTTTTCCCAAGCTTTTGCCAGCTATCCATGAGATACTGACTTTCCGCAGAAGATCAAGATGGGAGCCTTGGCCTCCCCCTTTACATGTTGATTAAGACAAAAAAATGAGTCTTAGTTAAGCTCTTTTCCGACTTGCCTAAAAATAGAAAATATTGTTGAGTGATTTGTCCCTTTCACACTCATTAAATTGGATTTGAAAGGTCATGAATCTTAGTTAATCTCTTTTCCGACTCACTATCAAAAATAGAAAAGATTGTCGAGTGAAATTTTCTTTTTCACACTCGTAAATTGGATTTGAAAAGACATCTATTTGGCACAAGTTTACCCCTTTTTCACACCAAGTAGACTAAAAGACATAAAAAAGGTTTTTTTTTCATGTTAAGTTGTGATTGCATCTCATGCCCTCGCTTGCAGTATTGAGCCTTTAGTCGGTTCTCGCTTTGCGTTATAAACCGTTGCCTAAGCAGTTTTTGCATCCTCAACCAAGCAGAGCCTTGTTTATATCCTTCGCAATTTGACACCCTATACCCTGGAGGGAACATCACCCCAAGTTTCCATCTCCCACATGCATTTCCTTGCATTAAGCATAGGTATGTTCCACTGTTGGAAATAGTTTTGCTTACTTGTGACACTTGTTTCCTCTTTTGTATCATAGCATTCATTTGTTATGAA
>ML839626.1:9292-24802 GCA_009831015.1 Picea engelmannii | reverse complement strand
GGAAGGGAGTACTATATTATAATCGGTAGCAGTTGTGTCGCCTTTGAACAGAGCACAAAGTTATTGAGTCCTTGTGTCATCATAATTTTGGGTTTAGCATGGCCTTAGGAAGTTGATCTCATTACAGAGTTTTCTCTACCAGCCAGTTACCCTTATAGTCCCTATAGAGAACATTATTGATGCCTCTTGCATCTAATAGTCACATCATTTGAGTCTATGCTTCTAGAGTCACCATATGTCTCTCATGCTCTTGTTCAAAGGAAGTCTATCAACCTGTGTCAGCCACTCTTCAAAAATATTGACTTTACATGTCGGTCATACCCTCAGTTTGTCCCATAATTACATGATACTATGGTCTTATCATGCACCCTGGCCCTACTTTGCATCGGTAGGTCACCTTGAACCTAGCAATCGATATTTCATCATTGGTTGTTGAGTGGGTGGTTTCCCTTGTGTTCGACAGCAAGACATATATTCACACTTCGGGATTCATGCAGTGTCTTAGATGCCATTAGCCTTATTGGTGGTATCCTCACCTTTGTCAGCAGTTTTCATCATTGGCTGCTATTCAAAAGGTCTTTTTTGTATACCGATTGCATTTGGTATACGCGAAAGATGCACAGGTTCGTTGGTTTGTGAACATGTTCTTCTTCCGATTTCCACCAAATCATGAAGTTCCTGCTTTGTTCCTCATGCTGACTGATGAGAGATGCCTTGATTCTCTCCTTTCAGCGAGTCTCTTTCCATCGACTTCAGCTCATTTATTCTGGATACAGGACCTAGAGTTTTATGAGTACCTTGAAGCTTGTAGTCATTAGTGGCAGGCTCTCTTGCCATTGACAAATGGGAATACATCAATGTCTCCTGATCAATGGATTTCTCAAGTGTTTGACGCCAACTCCTTTATTCACACTTGTAGGAATGTACTTGGTGCCTTGATACCTACTTTCATTATTGGTAGGTTGTCTCTCATTTGTTAATGGTATACCTCAATGATCAGTAATCAAACGATGTCTCATTATGTTCGACCTCAACTCCTTTATTCACATGATGTAGACTTGCACCCTTGGCAGATAGTGTAGAAGACTTGAAGACATCACCATGTTATTGCAACTTTCCTGAGTTGTTGCTTCCCTTTCATTGGACCAGCACCCGTTCAACTTTAGTGATCATGGGAGATCAAATTGTACTCCAAGGTATAAAGATATCTTTAGATTGATTTTGAGATTGGTTTCATTGGGCCTTGTTCGTGACTATGACATCTTTTGGCATGCAATCGCATTTGTATTTTCCTATTCATGGCCATGAACACTTGTTTGGTATATTTTCCACATGGATCTGCATTATATTCTTGGCAACCATGTATGCAAAGTCAGTACATAATGTAATAAACAATTGAGTTCATTCAGTTGGTCCTCTACCACTCCACTTCTGGTTTATTTATAATGTATTTCGGCCATCGCAGATACTCCTATAATCTCACACATTAGGGGCCATCTGTTATAGCAATATTTTCCTCACCATTTCTATCTCACACAAAGGGCCTTTTTTCATTTTCCCATCTAGACTTGTCATCCCTTTTTTATGAATCCAGAGCCAAAAATATACATTTTTCCACATATATTCTCCCTATTAGCTATGCAAGATGCGTATATGTTATCTTCTCCACTACAGCCTACATACATTGGGATTTGTGCCAAAATACAGTGGAAGGATAGTGTAAGTAGAATAGTCAAAGTGTCGAAGTAAATGGTGGCCATCCATCACAATACTTGATTAAGTCTTATCTGACGGATTAAGCAGTGAAAGGATAAGTGTAAACCATTCGATTTATTCAGACGGGTGTCTGCAGATCATCGATTTCGGAAGATTGACGTATGAAAGAAATGAGAGTTTGAGAATTGAAAGTCCCAAAGGCCGAACTCGCCGAGGAGATCCTGATCATAGATTCAGGGAGATAGGTGTCAATAGATCTTCCACTCCGGAAGTTTGTCATATGGAAAATCTGGATTTGAGAGTTGAAACTCCTGAATACTAGAAGGTCAAAATCAATCGTAGTCGTTGATTTGAAAGGAAGTTATGTGTCGACGGATCGTGGAGATCTAGGATCGCTCATGGAAGGAGGAAAGGAAGGCAGATCACAGTCGTTGATCGAGTGGCATCACCAAGGGATTGGAGATCAACGGTCATGCTCAATTGCAAGGCCAGAACATGCTCGGGTCTTAATTTTTCTTGAGTGGGCTGCAATCGAAACCACAGTTTTCGAGAAAGGACATGTGGAGGCTCGAGATAAATTGTGGGGCGAAAAGTAGTTTGATTCAAACCACCTTTGGACGTGCTCGCAATTGCATGGTCACATGATATCATCGCCCAAGGTCACATCAATGGAATATATGGGAAGGAGCTAGCATATCTAGGCTCCACATCGGAGGTTACGCATTGAAAAAATGAAAAATAATCTACGTGTATAGTCCAACGGCACTGATCAAACGGAATCTGATCGAAGGCTTTTTGTTTCACTTCATGGTTTCTTGATCATTTATGATTCAGTTACACTAACTGAATCATTGTTATGGGGCGTTGGAATCATGGCTCTTGAGCATTCTGAGATTCCCGACATGGGCATTGGATATTCGGAGAGTAACGGATGATGAGGGCATGAATAAAAGAAAGATGCCATGACAAAGGAAGTTTGTCGTTTCTCTGTAAAAAGTAGTCGAACTGTAAGCAATGAACTGAGGGAGAAAATGCAGAGATGAAGAACATAAGTTGGATAGAGAATAAATGATGAAAATACTAGATTGTACAATAAATTAAGCACCAGAAGATGCGAGCAGGAAAACATTGATGCAAGCAGAGTAGAGTGGTGT
The DNA here is from genome assembly GCA_009831015.1 of Picea engelmannii. NCBI lineage: Eukaryota > Viridiplantae > Streptophyta > Pinopsida > Pinales > Pinaceae > Picea > Picea engelmannii. The sequence continues at coordinate 21,932 of ML839626.1, read as the reverse complement.
AGCAGAACAGTGATGAGACTGGTAATCCATTGATAAATATTGTATCACTGTAATAAATTTCAGCAAGCAAAGATTTATATTTCTGGGTGGTAGGGTGGTGCTAGGGAGGATTGTTGTCCTCAGAGTTTCAAGTGGGTGCTTAAACACAAAGAGTTGTATCTTCCATCTGGTTGCAGCCAGAAAAAATAGGGTGGTAGGGTGGTGCAAGGGAGAACCATTGTTCTCTGTTATATAGTTTGGTGTTTGTGTGACTGGAAGTTGGTGATTCCATCCAGTTGGTGCTAGAACACTCGGGAAGTTGGTGTTAGAACACTCAGGGAGTTGGTGCTTACTTCTAGTGGGTGCTAGAGAAACCATAGAGTTGGTGCTCTCAACAAGTTGCAGCTTGTAAAACAAAGGTGGTAGCCTCACATTGAGTTGGTGCTCAAATATAGATGATGTATAGAACATAAAAGACTACATATCATTCTAAGAATAAGAGGTTTTATCCCTTCATGGGTGATGCAGAGGCATCTCTCCACGCCAGCCAGCCAGCAAGCCACGTCAGCACACACGCATTCAAAGGTTGAAGAGAGGCGCAACCTCATTTGAATTTGAATTGAATGTAAATTAAATGCTTAGGATGGTGAGCCATGGAAGCCGTGCCTTTGAGCAGGCGTTAGGTAGATCGGCTTTAATGCCAATATCGGCTGAGATCTAGATCCATACGCTGGACTAGACAGCCATTGAATGTAATTAAATAGGGTAGGTAGATTGGAGGGAAATGGGATATGGACACCCTCCTTGTACATTGTAAATTATTCGGGATAATCCTGGAAATTTCTGGATGATTCTGGAGAAGGAAGAACCCCCTCAGGTAAAAGAGATTTTGAGATCTCATTTTAAGTTAGTGAGGTGGTTGTAGATGAGCAGAGTTGAGAAGAGTCAAGAAGAGCTCAAGAACACCATTGTAAAGATACAGACATTTGCCATTGTTAATATAACAGAGCAGTTTTTTCTGCATTTCTGTATGTTATGTGAATGTCTGTGTGTGTTCCATTGTATGTTGTAGATGTATAATGTAGTTGTGCATTTGCAGGGAGGTTGTGTGATTTCAGGTGAAGGTCTTTGAGGCTTCACACCAGGAGGGTGTGACAGAACGTTGTGGGTTCTGAGAGCCGTGCACAGAGGATGCACTTCTGAACTCTGCGGAGTCAGACAAAGACGTGCCAGGTGGGCACAGGAACTGATATCAACAACACAAACGAAAGAGGACCTCAAGGTTGTTGAATACCTTGGAGGCAAGGCTGTGTGGGAGAAGACACAGTTGCAGAAAGAATCTCTTAGGAGTTCTGTAAGGCTCTGCCAAGTGGGCATTGAGCACAGGCACAAGGTGCAGTTGGAGGAACTCTACTATGAGTTCAGAAGATAGAATCTCTGAGGAATTATGTAGAGCTCTGCCAAGTGGGCATTGAGCGTATGCACTGCGGTGCATTTGTGGAAGAAATCTGTTAAGAGTTGAAGAAGGAAATAGAACCACTGAGGATTCTGGGAGGCTCTGCCAGGTGGGCATTGAGCAGGTGCAAGGAGTGCACAGGAGAAGCGACAGAAGTGTTGAACGTTCTGTGGAGAGGAAACTCCACCAAGAGGGCGTTGAGAAGGTGCGTAGATAGGCAAAGAAGAGAAAAGAACTCTTTGAGTTCTATGAGATTAAGGGAAGAATCCACTGAGGGATTCTCACAGGGTTACTGAATACCTGGAAGCTCCAGCAGGAAGAATCTTGAGGCAGAAGGATAGCCAGGAAGGCGTTTGTTTTATTCTCCATCTGAGGGAGGAGAAAGGCAAAATCCCTCAAGGGGTCTGAGTGTTAGACAAATCTTAGGAGGGACAGCATTTTCACACACATTAGCAAAGCTCAAGGTCATGGAGCTCGAAGAGAAGAAAAGAAGCAAAGGTCGAGGCCTTTGGAAGACTTGGAATTCTTCCAAGTGCAGAGAAGGAAGGCGCGTAGGAAGCTCAGGTGAGAGCCCAGCAACCGTTAGATCGGCAGGTAAATATATCTAGACCGTTAAGGAGTTTACGTCCAGAAGGAACTCAGGAGGAGCCTACAGAAGGAGGAGACTGACAGTCGTCAGATCTCGTACAGAAATCCCGTCAATCGTTGGATCGGGAAAAGTTGCGCAGAGGTTAAGCGCAGGAGTAGAGCACACAGGAGAAAGGGATCTGAGTCATTAGATCTTTCTCAGAATCCCTTACAGCTGTCAGATCTGCAGGAGTTGCGGGGAAGTTAACTCTCGCAGGCAGGAGGAGAAATCCCGACAGGGGTGAAGGCATCGGGATATTGGCCATCAGGAAATCGGAGTTCCTGAGGTCGAAGGAAACAGGACTTCAAAATATCGAAACCCTGAAGAGATCGAGACCATCCATTTGGAGGGACGTGTGGCAGCAATCAGTGCCACCAGGGAAGGCTCGATAGGAGGGCTTCATCGACGAATCAGGATTCGGAGTTTCACAAGTCCCGTGAACAATTTCATTTGGAATCGTGAAGTCGTGATATGCGATTTCTCGATAGCTAAAGGAGCGTGGGGCCATAGGAATGGTGAGTGGACAGGTAGCATCCCATCTCGGCATCAGGATATCAGAGATCCTGGGAGCAAAGAGTTCGTGTACCTTGAAATCGTGAACCGCGAAACCCCGATCAGTGGGGAACAGTTGTCAGCATAGCAGAGGAACGAGGAGTACAGCTGGTAGGTCAAAGGGTGGAAGCCGTCGGAGGACTGGTGCATCGAGAATCGGTAAATCAGTATTCCCGTGGACAAAGGATCGGGGAAAATCTATAGTGTAACCCCGACACAGAATCTGAGCCGTCTATTCTGGTGGGACGTGTGTCAAGAATCTAGGGGAAGTCGGGGATTGGCATATCGTGGGTTCCAAGTGCATACGCACATTTACGTCAAGAACCTCGAAACCCCGATGAGGATAAGGTTGTGGTCACGGAATAGAGGTCATATTGGCCAGGGCTAGCTGAAGCAGAGGCACGTCGGGATTCGGCAGATCGCAAATTCCGTGAATGTAAACATTGTGACATCGGAAACCCCAAAACCCCGATGAGAGGTTTGATCGAGGTCATGTGTTAATGGTCATATGGGCCAAGACCTGTAGCCAAGAGGGCTATCGTGAAAAGAGCGCATAGGAGATCGGGAGTTGGAGAAGGCAGAGACCCTCAACAATGGGGAACGCAAGACCCCAAACCCCGAAATTGAGTCAGGGAAGACCACGGTTAAGTGCTGAAGGCCGTGAGGGTGAAGAAAGGACCTGTGGACTGGGTCAGATTTTAGCAGGGATTCCGTTTGGGGGATCTAAAGAGCCACTTCAGCTCATCAGAAAGGGAAGTAGAAACGATCATGTGAGCGGGTGAGTTGGAGGTGTAGGAACATTCTCGCCTGTGTCAAGTGGTATCAGAGCTCAGATTCTTGTCTGTATACTTCAGGAAAGAGGGAGCGAAGAGAAAAGAGACAACTCTGATACTCACGTCAAGTGGTATCAGAGCACAGAACTTTGTTTGTATACTACAAGCAGAGGAAGAAGAGAAGGTGAAGGAAGACAGAGTTACTGAAAACTCTGTAGGTGGTTGTTTGTAGGTAGGCGACAATCAAGAATACAGTCAGGAGGACTGAAGAATAAGGCTGGAAACACTTGGGATGGAAAGTGACAGCAGGTTTTCTAGGAGAGCAGACAAAGACAGCACCATGGTTACTGAAGACCATATGCATGCTAGGAGGAAGATGAGCAAGGCAGAAAATCTTGCGGAATTTGATAAAGAAATGACTAGAGACCTCTATGAATTAAAAGTAGACATAGAGAAGCTCAAACTGCGGATGCGGCAGGATAGGAGGAGGAGATGGATGCGTGAATTGCCCATGAAGAAGGAAAAAGAAAAATGGCCAGTCAAGCAGCTGATGTTCATGAGATAGCGTAGGTTGTTAAAGAGATGGTTGAGGTATGCCGAAAACCTCAAGGCCACGGAGGAAAAAATGATTTATCACTGTGAGCCAGAGAATGGGAGAAGTCTCGATGATTTTGATGAAGAGGATGAATTGGGATCAGGTGAGGATCTCAAGGACTGCCAGGAGAGCAGAGAAGTAGAAATTCTCGTTTTCCAGGAGGGAAACATATTGAGATCACTGTGAGATCTCATGGACTGTCAGGAGGAAAACCAGGGAATTCCACATTTCCAGCTGGGCAATGATAAGAGATCGCTGAGGGATCTCAAAGACTGCCTGGAAGGCAGTAAAGACATCTCAGATTTCCAGTTGAGCAGAGATGAGAATGCGAGACCATCTTAGGGTCTCATGGACTCAGAGGAGAGTTCAATTCAGCAAGGAGTGCTGATGAAGATGGGATCGGTTGATCTCATAATCTGCCAGGAGGGTAGCGGAAGCATCCCATATTGCCAGGTGGGCAGGGATGAGTATATGAGACCATCTGTGGGTCTCGTAAACTCAGAAGTGAGTTGGAATCAGCCAGGGGAGCTGATAAAGCAGATGGACTTGGATCAACATGTGCAGCTGATAGAGGAGGAAGATCAGGATGATCTTCTGATGATTGGGGGAATTGGGATATTCCTACCATGTGCCCAGGAGGAGGCATAAATTTGTGTTGCAGATGGTGCAACAGCAGAACAGTCTCAGTTGATGATGATTGTCAAGGAGGAATTGGTGCAGATGGTGAAGACTGCCCAAGCACAAGCACAAGCAGATGAAGAGAATGAGCATTACGAAGAATGGCTCAATGACTTCAACCAGGAAGTTGAAAGAGCTGTAGCATTGGAGCTAGCAGCAAAGGAAGCCAAGAAGCAGGCAGGTAAAATTATCACTCCATGGGAGATGGAGCTAGAGATGCTGGAGGATTGGCTGAACAATCCAGGGCCAGCCAGAGAACTAGCAGAAGTTGAGCTGTCAAGGAAGGTGACTGAACAGCAAGTTAGTCAAGAAGAGACTGCAGAGCTGAAGTCTGCAGCAGAGTGGCAACTTGAGGCCACCAATGAAGATGAAGAAGATGGCATGGGAGGTCATAGTGATCTGCCCAATGGCCAAAATTTTTTGCAGATGAGGAGACTGCAAAAGTAGAACCAGCCACTGGATCACCTGGATGAAGTGATAGAGGAGATCGTGGAGCTAATGATCCAGTCAGCAGAGAATACCAGCGAGGAGCAGCTGGGCAGAAAGGAAGAAGAAGCAGCAGTGAAGAAGCAATAGCAGCAGCAACAAAATGGAGCAAATGGGAAGCTCCAAAGACTGATTTGGGATCCAGGAAGATTTCCAACCTCTTAGAGGGGAAGTGCATGAGCAGGAGCTCATGATTTTGCAGTTGAGGAGTTTGATGCAGGAGCATCTCTCCACGCTAGCCAGCCAGCCAGCCACGTCAGCGCGCACGCATTCAAAGGCTGAAGAGAGGCGCAGCCTCATTTGAATTTGAATTGAATGTAAATTAAATGCTTAGGCTGGTGAGCCATGGAAGCCATGCCTTTGAGCAGGCGTTAGGTAGATCGGCTTTAATGCCAAGATCGGCTAAGATATAGATCCATACGCTAGACTAGACATCCATTGAATGTAATTAAATAGGGTAGGTAGATTGGAGGGAAATGGGATATGGACACCCTCCTTGTACATTGTAAACTATTCAGGAAAATCCTGGAAATTTCTGGATGATTCTGGAGAAGGAAGAACCCCCTCAGGTAAAAGATATTTTGAGATCTCATTTTGAGTTAGTGAGGTGGTTTTAGATGAGCAAAGTTGAGAAGAGCCGAGGAGAGCTCAGGAACACCATTGTAAAGATACAGGCATTTTCCATTGTTAATATAACAGAGCAGTTTTTCCTGCATTTCTGTATGTTATGTGAATGTCTGTGTGTGTTCCATTGTATGTTGTAGATGTATACTGTAGTTGTGCATTTGCAGGGAGGTTGTGTGATTTCAGATGAAGGTCTTTGAGGCTTCACACAAGGAGGGTGTGACAAAACGTTGCAGGTTCTGAGAGCTGTGCACAGAGGATGCACTTCTAAACTCTACGGAGTCAAACAAAGACGTGCCAGGTGGGCACAGGAACTAAGATCAACAACACAGACGGAAGAGGACCTCAAGGTTTTTGAATACCTTGGAGGCAAGGCTGTGTGGGAGAAGACACAGTTGCAGACAAAATCTCTTAGGAGTTTTGTAAGGCTCTGCCAAGTGGGCATTGAGCACAGGCACAAGGTGCAGTTGGAGGAACTCTGCTGTGAGTTCAGAAAATAGAATCTCTGAGGAATTCTGTAGAGCTATGCCAAGTGGGCATTGAGCATATGCATTGCGGTGCATTTGTGGAAGAACTCTGTTAAGAGTTGAAGAAGGAAATAGAATCACTGAGGATTCTGGGAGGCTCTGCCAGGTGGGCATTGAGCAGGTGCAAGGAGTACACAGGAGAAGCGACAGAAGTGTTGAACGTTCTGTGGAGAGGAAACTCTATCAGGAGGGCATTGAGAAGGTGTGTAGATAGGCACAGAAGAGAAAATAACTCTTTGAGTTCTGTGGGCTTAAGGGAAGAATCCACTGAGGGATTCTCACAGGGTTACTGAATACCTGGAAGCTCCAGCAGGAAGAAGCTTGAGGCAGAAGGATAGCCAGGAAGGCATCCGTTTTATTCTCCATCTGAGGGAGGAGAAAGGAAAAATCCATCAAGGGGTCTGAGTGTTAGATGAAGCTCAAGAGGGACAACGTTTTCACATGCATTAGCAAAGCTCAAGGTCGTGGAGCTCAAAGAGAAGAAAAGAAGCAAAGGTCGAGGCCTTTGGAAGACTTGGAATTCTTCCAAGTGCAGAGAAGGAAGGCACGCAGGAAGCTCAAGTGAGAGCCTAGCAGCCGTCAGATCGGCAGGTAAAGAGATCTGGACCATTAAGGAGTTTACGTCCAGAAGGAACTCAGGAGGAGCCTACAGAAGGAGGAGACCGACAGCCGTCGGATCTCGTACAGAAATCTTATCAGCCGTTGGATCGGGAAAAGTTGCGCAGAGGTTAAGTGCAGGAATAGAGCACAAAGGAGAAAGGGATTTGAGCCGTTAGATCTTGCTCAGAATCCTCGACAGCCGTCAGATCTGCAGGAGTTGCGGGGAAGTTAACTCTTGCAGGCAGGAGGAGAAATCCCGATAGGGGTGAAGGCATCGGGATATTGGCCATCGGGAAATCAGAGTTCCTGAGGTCGAAGGAAACGGGACTTCAAAAGTCTCGAAACCCCGGAGAGATCGGGACCGTCCATTTGGAGGGATGCGTGGCAGCAATCAGCGCCACCAAGGAAGGCTCGATAGGAGGGCTTCATCAGTGAATCGGGATTCGGAGTTTCACGAGTCCCGTGAACAATTGCATTTGGAATCACAAAATCATGATACGCGATTTCCCGACAGCTAAAGGAGTGTGGGGCCACAGGAACGATGAGTGGACAGGTGGCATCCCATCTCGGCATTGGTATATCGGAGATCCTGGGAGCAAAGAGTTCATGTACCTTGAAATCGCAAACCGCGAAACCCCGATCAGTGGGAAACAGTTGTCAGCACAGCAGAGGAACGAGGAGTACAGCTAGTAGGTCAAAGGGTGAAAGCCGTCGGAGGACCGGTGCATCGGGTATCGGTAAATTAGTATTCTTGTGGACAAAGGATCATGGAAAATCTATAGTGGAACCCTGACACAGAATCTGAGCCGTCTATTCTAGTGGGACATGTGTCAGGAATCCAGGGGAAGTCAGGGATCAGCATATCATGGGTTCCAAGTGCATACGCACATTTACGTCAAGAACCCAAAAACCCTGACGGGGATAAGGTTGTGGTCACGGAATAGAGGTCATATTGGCCAGGGCTAGCTGAAGCAGAGGCGCGTCGAGATTCGGCAGATCGCGAATTCTGTGAACGTAAACATTGTGACATCGGAAACCCCGAAACCCCGATGAGAGGTTTGACCGAGGTCATGTGTTAACAATCATATGGGCCAAGACCTGTAGCCAGGAGGGCTATCGTGAAAAGGGTTCATCGGAGATAGGGAGTTGGAGAAGGCAGAGACCCTCGACAACAGGGAACGTGAGACCCCGAACCCCGAAACTAAGTCGGGGAAGACCACGGTTAAGTGCTGAAGGCCGTGAGGGTGAAGAAAGGACCTGTGGACTAGGTCAGATTTTAGCAGGGATTCCGTTTGGGGGATCTAAAGAGCCACTTTGGCTCAGCAGAGAGGGAAGTAGAAACGATCATGTGAGCAGGAGGTCGGGTCTGGAGAACTCACTGCATCAATGGGTTTCCTTGGGAATATCTGTTTCTGTATAATTCATGTGTGTGATTGATGTTGAATACTCTATTTTTACTTCCCTGGATTATTGTGATCATCATTGAGTGTTTTGTAATGAGTTTAAAATGGGCATAATTGTTTAAGAATAGTGACAATTGATTCACCCCCCCCCCCTCTCAGTTGTTTAACAATTGAAATCAGAGAGGGTTCCTTTTATCTAAGGGTAGATCCTAGAGCTTAAAAATGACTAGCCATGATAATGGCTTTAGGTGCAGATGTCTGGGATGTGGTAGAGATTGGTTATCTAAAGCCAGTTGTACTAGATTCTAAGGGTGACAAGCTAGAATTCAGCTTCAATGCTAATGCTATGAATGTTATTATGAGTGGGCTTGCAGAAGAAGATATTGTAAAAGTTATGCACTTAGAATCTGCCAAAGAAATGTGGTACAAACTCATTAGCAGTTATGAAGGTAATGAGAAGGTAAAGGATGCCAAGCTTCAAACCTACAGATTATAGTTTGAACAGCCAAAGATGAAAGAGGATGAAATTGTTGGGAAGTACTTTCTGAGAGTTGAAGAACTAGTAAATTCAATGAAAGGACTTTGTGAAAAAATTGAGGAAGCCTCTTTAGTTCAGAAAATTTTGAGATCTCTGTCAGATAGGTTCAACCCAAAGGTCTTTGTTATAGAATAACTTAATGATCTAAAAGTTATTTCTATTGACCAACTCCTAGGAACTCTAACTTCTTATGAAATGAGGATATGTAAAGATAAACCCACCTCTATAGAAGCATCATTTAAAGCAGATAACAATGAGGATTTTGGGCCTGATGAAATTGAAACAAAATTTGTAAGAAGACTAAAGAAAGGATTAGGCAAGTACCAAGGCAATTTTCCCTTCAAATGTTTTAACTGTGGAAAGATAGGTCACTTTGCATCTAAGTGTCTACACAAGAAGCAGGACCAGAACATTGAAGGTGAAGAGAAGTACAAATCCAAGAGATTTTGTAAAAAGAAAAGTTTATGTGTAAACAATGATGACTCTTTAGGAGACACGGATAGTGATTTTGCTTATGAAGATAAGGTTGATGACTTTATTCTTATGTCCAAAGAGGATTATGATAATAAAATCACAGGAAGTGATGTTAATGATGAAGAAGTTGTGGTTGACTTGGAAGGAGAACTGGTCAGTTAACTAGAAGAAATTGCTAGACTCGAATTTAAGAAGAAAAAGCAAAAACAATTGTTGATACAGTTCAAGAAAGACAGTAAAAAACCTGATGAAGACTTTGTCCTGCTGAAAGTGGAATTAGAAGAGGCAAATAAAATAGAGGACATTCTGAAACAACAGTTATCAGAGAAGAAGTCAAGATGTGAAGCCTTGGAAGAAGAGGTAGTAAAAACCAGAAAAGAGATGGAGAATTTTAAAGCATTGTATCTCCAAAATATTCCAAGCATTAAATCCTTAGCAAAACAAAACAATGTTCTGAGCAAACAGATATCTCCTTTGTTGAAGACTGGTTTAGGCTATGTAATTGGTTCAAGTAGCAAATAGATAGAAATCAAAGAGCTAGTAAAGATGATCAAGTTCCAAGTCAGCGGACAATCAGACCATGTGAGTACTATGCCACCAAAATCTAATAAAGGCAAGATGATCCCTGGTCAAAAACAAAGATATCAAAAAATGAAGCAACAAATGCCGAGAAGAAGGCCATCCTTTAGGTACCAAAATTTAATCCATGGTTATTGTTTTTACTGCTCTAATTTTGGTCATAATATTGCAAATTGTCAAATTAAATTTAGAGACATGCAACTGAGGAGATAAAGAAATAAACAATCTTTGCAACATAGAACTAAACATCCAATGAGTAGAAAAAGTTGCACCAATCACTTTGACCTATTGAACAATGAGATCGAATGCTATAACTATCATAAGTTCGGCCACAAAGCTGCAAATTGCCATCTAAAGAATTACAAAGCAGATTCAAGGATAAAACCCTTAGCTAGAAATGCCAGCACATGGAAAAAGAAAGATAGTGAAAAATGTGGTCTAGTACTTTCAGCTAAAAAATAAAAATACCCCTGGTATATAGACAGTGGATGCTCCAAGCACATGACTGGAGACAAGGATAATTTTTTGTCTATAAGTAAAAGCAAAACAGGAAATGTGACCTTTGGAAATGATGAACCAGGTAAAAGCAAGGGTAAAGGGATGGTGAGTTTGAGTAATGGTAAAGGAAAATCCTAGGATGTTCTACTTGTATATGGGCTGAAACATAATTTTCTCAGTGTAAGTCAAATGTGTGACAGAGGATGTGAAGTGGTGTTCACTTCCAAAGATTGTAAGATAAAGTCTGTAAACTCAGGACAAGTGGTGGCTAAAGGCATAAGGACAGATAATAATGTATATGTGTTGAAAGAAGATAGAGAAGAGTGTCATCTAAGAAACCATGATGAAATCTGGTTATGGCATAGGAGACTTGGACACATAAACTTTGACCACTTAATCAAGCTCAAAAATTTTGAGGCAGTAAAAGATATTCCAAGAATATCAAATCCACAAGATTCTTTGTGTAAACCCTGCCAAGTAGGAAAGCTAACCAGGACACAGTTTAAATCCAAGAGATCTACTTCAATAGAGAAACCACTCCAATTCGTTCATATGGATTTATTTGAACCATCAATATAGGAAGGCACAGGTAAGGAAAACTACTTCATGTTGATCATTGATGATTACTCCATACTCACTTGGGTTTCTTTTGTCAAAGAAAAAGCTGAAGCATTTGAGAAATTTAAAATATTTAAGGTTTTAACTAAGAATCAAACATGAAACAGGTTAAAGGCAGTAAGATCAGACAGAGGAGGACAATTTATGTCAAGTGATTTCAAGGAATTCTATGATAAACATGGGATCAAGAGAGAATATACAATCCCAATAAATCCATAGCAAAATGGAGTAGCTGAGAGGAAAAACAGAACAGTTCAGCAAATGGCCAGGTCAATGATGAATGAGAATAGAATTGGTCAAACCTACTGGGTAGAAGCATTACACACAGCAGTCCATATTCTTAACAAATCCCACCTTAGACCACACAGTGACAAGACACCTTATGAACTGTGGTATGGAAGACCTGCTTCAATCAAACACTTCAAAGTCTTTGGGAGTAAGGGCTACATAAAGAATAATAATGAAAACCTTGGCAAGTATGATGATGGGTTGATGAAAGCATCTTCTTAGGATATGCTACCAATAGTAAAGTGTTAAGCCCTAATATTGGCTCATTACCCCTTAATTAGGGCATATTACATTAGTAATGCTATTTTATTTATGTCAGCTTTATTCCATTAGTTGTAATTATACCTCCTAGTCTCCTATATATACCAAGGAGACATTTTCATTTTGAATCATCTTGTACTTGAACATTTAAGTGGGGTAAAAGGAGGTTGCCCCCTTAAAGAGGATTATTATCTGAAATTATCTCTTTTTCAAGGCGTTGAGTACTTTTTCTGAGGTTTTTCTATGCTATATTGATATTTGGTTCCTAACATATGGTATCAGAGCTCAAGGTCTTGGGGGTTCGCTACTACATTTGAGACACCTTGGAATTTTCACAATAATTTTTTTCCTACAAAGTTTCAGAAGGAACGGCTTGGAGAATATTTATTAGATGGATCAAGGTACATTGGGTTAAAATTTCAGCTCCTGAGGCCTTATACTTTTGGAGATACGGCCTGTACAAGATAGGGTTCTGGAATCATCCTGAACAAAGTCATTGCGGAATTTTCACTATACAAAATTTTCTGTAATGTTTCAGACTCGAAACTCTGGAGGATATTCACAAAAATTAGTAAGGTATCTGTGGTAAAAATTTCAGCTTCTAGGTCATCTTAAATTTGTAGATACACCCTGTGGAAGATAGGGTATCTGACTAGTCCTATTGACTAGTCTCAAGAAGGTGTTCCAGGTAAAACAATCATAACTTCTTCATAGAGTATCCAAATTGAGTGGGACTAGTTTCATTGGATCTTGGACAATCTGTAGTATTTCTGGTTCGAGTTTAGGAATTTTATATCAATTATTTTGTGTGGGGCACACTATACAAGTGAGATCTCCTAGAAAGGCCAAAAATCAGCAAGTTGTGGGGAAGTTACCATAAATTCCACTTGGCACATCCAATTTTGATCAAACCTGTGGAATTTCAGAAAAGAAATATCATAGAACTACATAAAAGAAAGTTTCATACCCAGAAGGGCCGAAACTTGGGAGATACAACAGAAGAAAGATTGTCTAGCAAAACCACCTCAAAATCAAGGTTCAAAAGTGATACTTGGCCAACATGCCACCCAAAAAGGGAACTTC
>ML839625.1:0-12646 GCA_009831015.1 Picea engelmannii | reverse complement strand
CTAGAGAATTTGGCCACGAGAATTGCGAGGTTGCGAGAAAGAGATATCCCAACAGCTGGAAGGCAGTGTGGGCCATAGCAGAGTCGGCGAGTGGAGTACAGGTGGCACAAAGACCTCGGGATCTCACCGCGAGAAGTCCTGAAATATCGGCGTTAGGATTCGCGATCTAGCGAAGTCTGAAGTCTCGACGAGAGCAGAGACTGTTGAAAATTCAACTCTCATGTGCCTCAGCACTTCGGCACATCGGGTGTCGAGAGTTGGAAAATCAAGAGTTTGATATAGTGAGTCGCGAGGCCGCGAGGGAGGTAAGGCCATGGACACGGGAGCAGTGGTCATATGCGACTGGAGCTAAGCTCAGGAGGGATCGCACGTGAAAGGAGCTCATCGCAAATCGGGGATTCGAGAGGACTGTGACTCTCGACAGCGGGAACCGCAAAACCCCGAACCCCGATACTTGAGTCGAGGATAACCTCGGTAAAGTGCGGAAGGTCGAGGGGTTGGAAATAAGGACCTATGGAACGGGTATTGCACAGTGATTCCAATCAGGAATCTAAAGAGCCGCTTCAGCTCAACAGAAGGGGAATTTAATCGATCCTGTGAGCAGGAGGTCAGGGAAAGAGACCCTGCGGGGTGATACCTCGGACCTTTCTCTTCATCAGGTGGTATCAGAGCTGATATCTCGTATGTATATTTCAGGCGAGGAGGAGAATGAGGAACTGAAGCACTCTGATACACATCAGGTGGTATCATAGCTAGTTATTTCTTGTATATCTCAGGCAGGAAGAGAGGTAGAAAAGGAAAACACTCTGATACACACCAGGTGGTATCAGAGCAGGAATCTGTTTGTATATTGCAGACAAAGGAGCAGGAAGAAGAGAGAGCGTTGGAGGACTCTGTAATGATTGTTTGCAGGTAGGCAACGATCAAGGAGACAGTCAACAGGACTATAAGAGGATGAAGCTGGAACACTCAGAGATGCGGAGTGACAGCAGCAGATCTGTCAGGGAGATAGATAGACATAGCGAAACGGCTACTGAAGGCCATAGGAAGAAAAGAAAGGCAGAAAATCTTGCAGAAATGGATAAAGAACTGGATAAAGAACTCTATGAATTAAAGGCAGACATAGAGAGGTTCGAACTGCGGATGCGGAAGGATGGGAGGATGAAACGAATGCGAAATTTTCCCATGAAGAAGGCAACAGCAAAATGGCCAGTCAGGGAGCTGATGGTCAAAGGACAGTGCAGGCTGTTCAGAAGATGGTTGAGGTATGCTGAAGACCTCAAGGCCACAGAGGAAAATATGGTTGAGGTATGTTGGCCAGAGACTGGGAAAGGTCTTGATCATTGGGATGATGAAGAAGATAAATTGGGATCATCTGAGGATCTCATAGACTGCCAAGAGGGAAGTGGAAGGTTTCCAAATAGCCATATGGGCAAGGGAACAGAAAAGAGATCGGTTGATGATCTCGAAGACTACCAGGAAGGTAGAGAAGAAGAAATTCCATATTGCCATGAGGGAAACGAGTTGAGATCAATTGAGGATCTCACGGACTGTCAGGAGGACAGCCAGGAAATTTCACATTGCTAGTTGGGCAATGAAAGGAGATCAGATGAGGATCTCGAAGACTGCCAGGAGGGAAGTGGAAGCATCGAAGACTGCCAGGTGGGCAGCAGAAACATATTGAACTTCCAGATGGGTAGAGATGAAAATTTGAGACTGTCTGAAAGTCTCATGGACTCAGAGAAGAGTTCAATTCAGAAAGGAGTGTTTATGAAGATGGGATCGGTTGATCTCATGGTCTTCTAGGGAAGCAGTGGAAGCATCCCATGTTGCCAGGTGGGTAGGGATGAATAGATGAGACTATTTGTGGGTCTCATAAACTCAGAAGTGAGTTGGGATCATCCTGAGGAGCTGACAGAGAAGATGAGACTATCTAAGAGTCTCATAAACTCGGAGGTGAGTTTAGATCAGCATGTGCAGCTGATAGAGGATGAAGATCATAATGATATTCTGATGATTGAGGGAATTTCAATATTCCTTCCATTTGCCTCAGAGGAGGCAGAAAATTATATTGCAGATACAACAATAGCAGGGGAACAGTCACAACTGATGATGATTGTCCAAAAGAGATTGGTGCAAATGGTTAAGACTGCCCAAGCGGATGGAGAGAATGAGCGTTCTGAGGAACGGATCAACAACTTCAGCTAAGAAGCTGAGGAAGCTGTAGCATTGGAGCTGACAGCAGAAGAGGAAGCAGAAAAAGAATTGGAGCAGACTTTGGAAGTTGCCCAAGCAGAAGGAGAAAGCGAGCATTCTGAGGAGTGTCTCAGCATATTCATCCAGGGAGCTGAAAAGAAAGAATCTGTAGCGCTGAAGCTAGCAGAAAAAGAAGTTGAGGAGCGAGCAGATAGAATTATCACTCCATGGGAGATGGAGTTGGATATGCTGGAGGATTGGTTGAACAATCCAGAGCCAGCAAGAGAACTGGCAGAATTTGAGCTGTCAGAGAAGAGGATGACTGAGCAGCATGTCAGTCGAGAAGAGACTGCAGAGCTGAAGTCTGCAGTAGAGTGGCAACTTGAGGCCATAGATGAAGATGAAGATGAAGAAGATGGCATGGGATATCATAGTGATCTGCCTAATGGAAAAAAAAATTTGCAGCTGGGGAGACTGCAAAAACTAGACCATCTATTGGAGCAGCTGGACGAAGTGATAGAGGACATCAGAAGGCTGATGTTGAGATCAGCAGAGATTGCCAGCAAGGAGCAGTTCGGCAGAAGGAAAGAAGAAACATCATCAGCGTAGCAGAAGAAGCAGCAACAGCCGAATGGAGCAGATGGAAAGCTCCAAAGATTTGTTTGGGATCTAGGAGGATTTCCAACAGCTCAGAGGGGAAGCTCATGAGCAAGAGCTCATGATTTTTGTAGCTATGGAGTATGATGCAGGAGCATCTCTCCATGCATCCAGCTAGCCAGCCACATCATCGCGCACACATTCAAAGCTGAAGAGAGGCGCAGTCCTCATTTAAATTTGAAATGAATGTAATTGAATGTCTTAGGCTGGTGAGCCATGAAAGTCATGCCTTTGTGCAGGCGGTAGATAAGATTGGCTTTAATGCTAGATCGGCTGAGATCTAGATCCAGAATCTGGACTAGATAGCCCATTCATTGTAATTTATTAGAGTAGGTAGACCTGGAGGGAAGAACTCGATGAGCCCTCAAGTAAAAGAGATTTTTAGATCTCATTTTGGGAATTCAAGAATGATTGTATGAGAGAGACAGGGAGAGCTCGATGAACACCATTGTAAAGATACAGGCATTTGCCATTGTTAATATAACAGAGCAGTTTTTCCTTCATATTCTCTGTATATGGATGTTTGTGTGTGTTCCCTATGTATGTTGTGAATGTATGTTTATTAAGCATTTGCAGGGAGTTTGAGTGATTTCAGGTTGAAGGTCTTTGATGCTTCACACCAGGAGGGTGTGACAGAACGTTGAGGGTTCTGAGAGCCGGTGCACTGAGGATGCACTTTTGAACTATGAGGAGTCAGACAGATACGTGCTGAGGCACATGACTGAAATCATCAACTCAGGAAGAAGACCTGTGAGGTTGTTGAACACCTCAATAGGCAAGGCTGTGTAGCTGCGACACAGTTGTAGATAGAATCACTGAGGATTCTCTACAGCTCTGCCAAGTGGGCATTGAGCATATGCACAGTGGTGCAGTTGGAGGAATAACTCTGTTGAGAGTTTGACAGAAGACCAGAATCACTAAGGATTTTGCGAGAGCTCTGCCAGGAGGGCATCGAGCAAGTGCATAGGTGCACAGAGAACGACATAATTGTTGGAGGTTCTGGGAGAAGATATACTCCGCCAGGAGGGCGTCGAGGAAGTGCGTAGGCAGGCACAGGAGATCAGAGAACTCTTTGAGTTCTGTCATTTGAAGGAAGAGTCCAAGGAGGGATCTTCACTAGGTTGTTGAATACCCAGAAGTACTCAAGAAGAGGCTTGAGCAGAAAGGATAGCCAGGAGGGCATCCATTTCATTCTCTGTCTGAGGGAGAAGAAGGACAAAACCCCCAAGGGGTCTGAGTATTTGTGAAATATTAGAAGAGATAGCATGTTGTGTGCATAAGAAGACTCTGCAGGAGCGCAGATGTTGGAATCCTTTAAGGATTCACAAACAAAGCTCAGGAGGGTCAGCGTTGTGTAAGCGCGGCGAGGCTCAAGGTCAAGGAGCTCGCAGAAGAGGAAAGAAACCAAGGTTGAAGCCTTTGGGAATGTGGAATTCTTCCAAGTCTAGGAAGGAAGCACGACATCTCAGGAGGAGCGACGACAGCCATCAGATCAGCCTGAAGGAGAGCTCTGGACCGTTGAGGAGTTTATGTCCAGGAGGAGCTTGGGAGAATCCCACAGCAGGAGGAGATCGACAGTCATCGGATCTCACTCGGAAATCCCGACAGTCATTGGATCGGGAGAAGATGCGTAGAGGTTACGCGCAGGAACAGGTACACGGGAAACTCTCGAGGAGCAACATCGGCCATTAGATTAGACGATAGAATCTGGACCGTTCGTTTTGGAGTAGACGCGTGTCACGAGATTACCCACATCGGGAACTCGGGCATCAGAGGTTGGAAGAGGAAGTCATTCAACTTCACGAGCAGCGAGGGTGCCGAGAAGATCAGATTCGTCTGTCTGAGGAGGACAGGTGGCAGAGATCCAGGTGATCTCGCGAACTCAGGGTTCGCATGTTGAAAGCCCAAGTATTGGGTGTTCAAAGTCGCGAGGCGCGAGGACGTGAATGAGCGAGAGGATCGGGACCGTCCATTGAGAGGGCGCGTGTCAGATATCTAAAAGGATCTCGTGAACTCGGGAGCTTGCAGGGTAAAGGCCCAAGCATTTGGTACTCCAAGTCACGAGGACGCGAGGCGCGAGAAGGAGATAAGCGTTGGATCCAGACCATGGGAGGACCGTCGGATCTGCACGTGGGATCGTGTATCGAAGCCTCGAAAGAAAGGACTCGAGAATTTGGCCACGGGAATCGCGAGGTTGCGAGAAAGAAATATCCCGACAGCTGGAAGGCAGTGTGGACCATAGCAGAGTCGGTGAGTGGAGTACAGGTGGCACGAAGACCTCGGGATCTCGCCGCGAGAAGTCCCAAAATATCTTAGTTAGGATTCGCTATCTAGAGAAGTCTAAAGTCTCGGCGAGAGGAGAGACTGTTGAAAAGTCAACTCTCGTGCACCTCGACACTTCGGCACATCGGGTGTCGAGAGTTGGAAAATCAAGAGTTTGATATAGCGAGTCGCGAGGCCGCGAGGGAGGTAAGGCCATGGACACAAGAGCAGTGGTCATATGTGACTGGAGCTAAGCTCAGGAGGGCTCATGCATGAAAGGATCTCATCGCAAATCGGGGATTCGAGAGGACTGTGTCTCTCGACAGCGAGAACCGCGAAACCCCGAACCCCGATACTTGAGTCGGGGATAACCTCGGTAAAGTGCGGAAGGCCGAGGGGTTGGAAATAAGGACCTGTGGAATGGGTATTGCACAGTGATTCCACTCAGGAATCTAAAGAGCCACTTCGTCTCAACAGAAGGGGAATTTAATCGATCCTGTGAGCAGGAGGTCAGGGAAAGAGACCCTACGGGGTGATACCTCGGACCTTTCTTTGCATCAGTCTCCATGTTGGACATGGGTATAACATGCAAACATTGATCTAGGTACAGCAAAGAGTCGAGGTGACGATATATTCAAGGATAACGAGGAGAAGCTCAGCACCATCAACAATGGTGGACGCTAAGTTGTTACAGTTAGAACTCATAAGTTCATGACTAACAGGCTTCTAGCAAGGAAGTAGTTTGTAAGTATTTTGTGTGCCCTCTTCCTCAGATGTTGGTTTTGGGTCCATTGGATGTCTGAGTATTAAGTTTCACCATATGTTTTTTTTTCGCCTTTGGCAGGTTATCGATGTTCTTCACCCAAGAAGGCACAAGCTGGAAAAACAGTGGAAAATGAAAATTGATCGGGTTGAATGCCTGTTTTCCGCATTTGGTAAAAGAGTCTCAATTCCTCTTCACTGTAACCATGCTTGGAGTAAGATGCAATCATGGATGTGCATGAGACCACATTTTGGTCAGGCATTTCGTCCAATTCTCAACGAGCTTCCACTAAATTGCCACATTTGGCATACATGTTAACAAGCTTGTTGTGTAAAGAGATATCAGGGTTAAACCCCATTTGAATCATGTGGGCATGGACCAATTTACTGTGTGCCAGTGGTTTCTCATGGACAAAGCACTGAAGGAGACAAGAGTATGCAGAGGAATCTGGCTGGGCTGTCATCTGCAAAATGTGAAGAGCCTCTTGTATTTGTCCATGGTTACACAATGCTATCACATCTCTAGACGAAGTCTCTTTTTTTACAGTGTTGGTGTCCCCTTGGGCATCAATAGCGCATGAAGAGATCAAGGCAGACTTGTACTTGGTAGTTTGGAAAATGAAATTTGTTGTTTCTTATTTTTCTGCTTATCAATCCAAAACAAAGGTGCCATTGTGTATGCTTACTGGTATGATTGAAAATCATGTTATTGTTGATAACCCTGTACCAAGGAAGTGATATATAAAATCTGTGTCACAGGTATACAACGAGGTAAGGATTCATAACTTGAATTTGTGGCATAGGTATATGACGAGGTCAATATGACTCTCTCCAAGTTACTGGCCATCAAACATTGGACTTGTTTTGTAGCGGCGATATGGCTCCAATCTATCAATGGCACCAACTTTGATTTTTCCGATTACTCTTTTGATTTGAAGAAAATTATGGGGATTAATCAACTCCAACTGAATAGTTTGGCGGTGGCCTCGGACCTTGGAAAGATCATGGTCTGGGTTTTGTTCTTGGCATTGGAATGAGTTTAGGAATGGTGGGTTATGGCGTTCAGTGGCTAATTCTGACTAAAATCATTCATCCATTGGATTATTGGCAGTGACGCTCTTTCCAAATTCTATTTAATTTTGTTGTACTTTTTCTATCGAGATTGAAGAATGGATTTTTTTGAACTGTATAAAAGAGTTCCTTCACATTGTACAAGATATTCAAATATGAATCTTCAAATATATTACAAGTTTCTTCACATAATAATTAGATAGTTGAAATAGAATTCTATAACACTATTTCCATGTTAGAAATTTTCGTATATTATATTTTTACAATCATGGTTTCAAAATATTGGCATGGATTCATGGTTGCTTTGTTTTAAAATATTTTCATGTTTTACTGCATTATAGCTTATTGTGTATTCTCTTTTATGAGATTTAATTTGTTATTTCGGACAACGCAGGTGTATATATTGTGCATTCTCGTTGGGAATAGCACATAGAAATAGTATTCAATATTACCGTGTCATTTCTGAAGGAATATTACTTCATGCGATCATCCCATTTTGTCTTATCTTTATTTGTAACACGTAGGAAATATACTACATATCTGAGATGTCATAGAAAATTATCTTTGAATGACAATAATTTATTCAAAATTTGTAGTGAAAGGTGGCTATCAAATTCTATTTAATGGTCAGTCAGGAGGAAGGGTGTATGTGAAAGAACAAATCTGATCATATATGTAGGTTCACATTTCTCTCGACAAGCAATAAATGTATTATTTGTGTATAGCATGACAACACATGTTTATGCAACCACACATGGCAAGCTAGCTATGATTTGTCATTTACATACCCATCTTGTTACAAATGTGGTGGGGGCTATAAAGTCTATAACAAAAGAGCTAGTAGATATATGTATAACTTTTATTTTATTATAACTACAGAGCGGCAGGTATATGCTACCATGAAGCCTTGCTTAAATGAGCAATAATACTAAACCTCCCAATGGTTGTTTCGTTTCATTTTATAGGATATTGTGATGGAGGATAGTTTACGATTATTTGATCTCAATGGAGTGTGAAACACTTGTGAAGGATATCATCATTACATTAAATGGTGGAGAATCTTAATTTTGTCAAGGGGTGGTGGGTTTCCTTGAAGGAAGAATTAAGGCTACACTAGAAAGAGAAGTGGCATTAAAGCTTTATTCCTTCTTGTAGAACCTACCTAAGAAAATGGGAATTGATAATATTGTGGCATTGAATTCTATTGTCATGGGAATTGATAATACTATGGCATTGAATTATATTGTCATGAAAACTCTTGTTGTGGGTCCTAAATGATTGTTGTGAATGTGACATTTTTTTATTTCCTTTTCCTTGGAATTTATAATTCAGAGCCTAGGATCTCTTGCAACATTTGAAATACAAAGATGATAAAAATGTTGTAAGTTAAAAGAAAGACTTGTATTCACATGGATTGTTCGAAGCAAAGCAAAGTGTCTTTACATTTACAACATAATTGTGCTCATAATTATGTTTATATTTTTTCATTAAAGCATACAAACACATAACCTCCTAGTGATAAGTGTGTTAATTTTTTAAATACTAACTTCCTAGTGATAAGTGTGTTATTTTTTTAAATACTAGACCCTCAAACTAAGAAAAATATCGTGGTAAGAGAATTTGGCTTTGTTTTGGTAGTTGGTATCTTTAAGGTTGGAATGGAATATCGTGGTAAGAGAATTTGGCTTTGTTTGGTAGTTGGTATCTTTAAGGTTGGAATGGAATGGTATCCTTTTGGTACATGATTTTCTAGTAAATGTGTATTCAAGGGTCACGAGAGATATAAAATGACATAAAAAAAACTTGGGTAATGATACAAAATTGAGAATTTGAATATCGTTTTTAGGGTTTTGAAAATCATATACGGACAATAGGTTTATGGTCAATTTGTAAATAGATATTTATGTTCATATTTCATTGTTGATCAACTCAATAAACACTTTATCTACTCTATACAAATGATCTTACTAACACAACAACAATATATGTGCTACAAATTGGAATATGGTCATAATAACCTTTCTATCATTAATTGTGGGCATGTCCCTTGTTCCTTTTGAATGGACAAAGACATAATAGGGTTAGATAAATGAATTGGAAGAACCTAGGTATGGGAAAATTTACACAATTTTTCTCGGTTATTGGTTATACATTCACCAACCAGTGGGGATGAGGCTTCTTGTTTGGTTTGGTTTTAAGATCCATCCGCATACATTTTTGTTTATGTACAATTACAATTGCCCGGGGTGATCTAGAAAGGTTTCATGCATAGTTTGTTGGTCAGTTTTATTTGTGCATGCATATATTGTGGTTGTGGGTAGATATCTATTTCTATTTATGATTGCAAACAATTGAGCAATTGTATGAACATAAATAGATTTCAATTTGAATTCCCTACTTGCAATGTAATAGTTATATGACTTGTTCCTGATAATTTGAATTCCCTACTTGCAATGAATGGGTTATATGACTTACTCCTGACAATAGAATAGGTAAAATGTTGGACGATACTCTCACCAATAACATTGCTTGAAATATTTAACTCAATATAGATAATGATGCATTAGTACTTTTGAGAAGGTAGAAATCCTACAAGTTTGATTATGGTAGTTGTGAATATTTTGTGTAGAAAATAATACCTAGGATAGAAGAATGCAAGCACATCCTCCTATGATAGTCCAAGACTATGTGTGTGTTGAGAAGTGTAAGCAGTCAAGAGCACTACACACCTTTCATTCATCCTGAACATTATTCAAGAAATTTGAAAACTATGGCTTGATGATATTACTATGTTTTTATTGTCATAGTCCAAGACTATGTGTGTGTTGAGAAGTGTAAGCAATCAAGAGCACTACACACCTTTCCTTCATCCGGAACATTATTCAGGACATTTGAAAACTATGGCTTGATGATATTACTATGTTTTTATTGTCACATTTCAAGGTACTTGGGTTATGTGACATGAATTCCTTGACTTTTAGGTGCCTAAATTTGGTGGCAATTAACAACAAAATTGTGGCATCATTATCCAAGGAATTGGCTAGTTTTCTACTCCTTGTACATATTTCCCATGTGATTTAACACTACTCTAAAAAAACTTGATAAATGTACTTTGATGTGAATATTCTCAATCTTTTTTCAATACATGGTGTATATTTCCCTCTTGAAATAGAGTAATACTTATGGTAAATAATAATATCTGTCGTGATATCATGTTTTCGCTATGTTTAATAATAGATTCACATGGTTCATTATTTCATATATAATTATATATACAGAGATTATTTTAGGGACTAAATTCCCCCCGTGGGTTAATTTTCCATGATTTTTCACACAAAAAGATTAGCCATTCTAAAAATTATTAGCCCAAATTCTATAGGATAAAATTATTTTACCTTAAAAATAGCCAAAAAATTATAAAAACTATATAAAATCCTTAGAAATTTGAATATTTTAACAAAAATATAGCCAAACATTTATAGTTGAGATAAAAACCAAGGTTTATACATTTCAAAATATTTTTTATCCTTAAAATTATCCTTGCATATATAATATGAGCATATAATTTTTGACTAAATTTTTTATGGATTATACATCTTGATCAATTTAATGGGTGGCATCATCATTTCATCATTCTCCTTACAAGATCATTCATTTTCAAGTGTTTAATCGTTACTAGTTTGTATTGCTCCAAGGGCGTCACATCTTGAAGACTGGAGAAAAGAGCTTTAATGA
Source organism: Picea engelmannii (assembly GCA_009831015.1). Taxonomy (NCBI): domain Eukaryota; kingdom Viridiplantae; phylum Streptophyta; class Pinopsida; order Pinales; family Pinaceae; genus Picea; species Picea engelmannii. Next base: position 1,963 of record ML839625.1, on the reverse strand, counting down.
ATGATGTTGTTTTCAAAGGAAGAAGTTTCTTGTTCCATCTTGCTACTGAAAAAATTGTAGAGAATTGTTGCACATGTGCCAATATTTATGGAGCAAAACATGACCATTTCTTGCTTGACATTTTCGCTTATGTACTTAAGGGTTGGGTTTCATTGCATGTGATTGTTTGAATGATGACATTTCCTAGGAGGAGTCCTTAAGTGATTGAGTAATCTTACCCATAAACTAATTAAAGGATGAAGTGCTAAAGGAAATATGAAATGGATTGAATGAGAACTTGGCATGTGTTAGAGTGATTATATATATATATATTTGTAATATTCCAACCTTCTTGTTGGAAGAACACGAAATGATAGTCATGAAACATTGGGCATTAGACACTCATAGTACTAATCATTCTTATTGAGTTAGTTTGGGCTAACAAACATTACCAAGTAGATCCACTAATGTTTGATGATGAATTTGTGTTAGTAGTTACGCAAGCTATTAAATTTGATTTTGTTCACGAATCAGGATAGTTAATTACCTTCCATGTGATATGTGTTGGAAGGATTATCATTTTCATGATGTTATTTTATATGTGGTTTCAACTATTATGTTGATGCAATGTTATATTGTTATATATTGATAAAGATACATGGAGGTTATATTTCTTATGATAATATCTATTGATGTGAAGACATATATAATTTCATGAAAATATTTATGCTAAGATGTGATGACAATGATATTGTATTATCATGATGACATGCAAGAGTTAGCATGATATTATGACTAATGCATTGATGGCATGTTGTGAAGTGGTGATTCTGAGGTTATCCACTAGTGGGCCTAGAAGGCCGATTTATTTGATGATCTAGTGAGATCTCATAACTATGATGGATAATATTACAAACATATTATCAAATGGGCACAACTCAATCTACTACTTATGCTAGTAATTCTCATGCCTTGTATTGGAGTTACGATTACCAAATCCGGAAGAAAGTATGGATCATTTCGTGTTGTTGGATTGGATTTCAATGCATGGGGTTGTGCCTAGTTATTTTGGAGGGACTTTAGGTTAGCCTTTCAATGTGTCTTTTGTAGATCTAGATACTCGCTTGGGAAGATTAGGTATCGAGCCTTGGGGCTCCGGATAGACCAATAGGCTCCCTCATACTCAACCAACCATTAAAATGTTTTAACCATAAGAATTTATTTATTTTTCAATTGTTATATATATATATATATATATATATATATATATATATATATATATATATATATATATATATATATATATAAGTTGATGTTGAAATATTTGCTTTTACAAAAAAAATTTAAATGACATGTGTTAATTTAATATTAAGCATTAAAGGGATTACACATCTCCCTCATATGGTATACATCACCTATGGGGGAAATAATAATTGTTTTACTTTCAATTATTCTTTTTCTATATAATTCATATAAAATTGTTTTACTTAAAGTGATGTTAAAATATTTTTTAAATGCCAACTTATTGAGGAACTAGAAATATTTTATTTATGATCCACACTCAAATTATTTTTTCTTATTAATATTTTTTTAAATGTCACATGTGAACTTCATAATAATAACCATTAAAAAACACCTATTAATAAAATCATAAATATTTTTACTTTCAATTACTCTATTTTTTTTCTCTTTATATATTATAAAGAAATATTTTTTTGTTATTGTTATTTTTAAATATCATTATCAAATCATATTAAATACTAAAAGAATTACACATGTTTTTCATATTTGACCCTACAAAACACTTTTCCATGTAATCACTACATCAACATGTATTTCGGAAAAAAAAAAAAACACAAATTTTCAATTGATATATCTCAATATTCATTAATTTTACTCATTACTATTACACATGTTTTTCATATTTGACCATACAAAACACTTTTCCATGCAATCATTACATCAACATGTATTTTTAATAACA
>ML839624.1:68938-93132 GCA_009831015.1 Picea engelmannii | reverse complement strand
TTTTGAACAGAAGGGGGGTTTGATGATTCCCCGAGGGTTTCATGAGGTGGCTTAATACCAGGAAAGTCAGGGTTATCCCGCAGACAAGGAGGCAAGTTCTCAACGAAATCGTAAGGAGGTTTGTCACAGAAGCCCTCTTCGGCAAGAAAACGTTCAATGCTCGAATCAGAGTCCTCGCTGACCACGATAGGTTCTGTTTTGGCAGGAAGCTTAGGTTTATTTCTCTCCATGCGAGAGATCATCCTTGCATTTTTCTTGTTTCTAGCAATAGTCCTTGCTCTAGCCTTTGTGGTTGTAGGCTTAGCAACTTCGGTTGGTTTGGTCACAGCCATAGGCGAATTCAAAGGTGAGTCGGGTTCAGGCTTAGGTAGCAAAACACTGTAGGGTACAGGGGTAGGCTTACTCTCGGTTACCATAGGATTATCGACCTGTGGAGGATTTGATTCCTCAAAGCCATTACGGTTGAGAAAATTGTGCCAGGAATCACGACGTAACCCTAATTCATAAACCAAAATCATTTTAATCAACCCAACATGGAAGAGGCTAGTGTCAGCCTGACTTCGCTTGTACTTCTTAGCCATTTTGAATAAACTTCGGTGCAGATAGCGCGACATACTAAGCTCGAAACCCATGAATACCATTAATAAACGTAGATGAAATAAGAAAACAAACCTGTACCTACCTTCACAAGTAACGAATTTCTTGATAATCATCAAGAGATCATACCAGCGGGGTTTCAACATCTTTGCAGGTAAACCTCTGTCGCACAACTTCACTGTCCGAGACCGAAATAATAATGTCCACGGGACATCATTTACCTTGTAACTTTTGGACCATTTTTGTCCCTTGACAGGCAGGCTAGTTGCCAAGCTGAGAAATTGTTCGGTGATTTCAAGCTGGACATCTCCAACTTTGGCTCGGCAGCCATCGAATGACAGTGCAAATTTCCGAGCCACAGAGATGCTAAAACCATCGAACTTCCTTATAAACGAAAGCCACCCGAACTCTTCTAGGTCGCTATACGCACCATCAAATGTCAACAGTGCTTGGCATCCGTTAGGTTTGGCCCTTACAACAGGAGCCATAACCTCTGTACATGGTAGGGTTTACACCGAATGAAACAATGCATAGAGTTGAAAAATGATAGGTCTGATAGTTTCAAAGCTCGAATAGACCGGAATTAACTCAGTACGTGCGAAGGTGGTGAAATTACCATCGCCACGCATTGCATTAATGACCTGTACAGAGCTGTTAAAACCATAATCGTTTAAAACAAACGTATCGACCAGCAAATAGGTGAATCGTCATCTCTACGTGCCATTCATCTGAGTCAGAACCAACACCTCATGTGATAATTATGCGCCAAGTGTTAAGTTTAATCAAACACAGTACCCAACACTAACTATCGATCTATCGTGCCAATTCCATCGTTCAACCACAAGGTTTAATGCTAATACATAGCTTGGGATTATGAATTATGCAACGTATTATCAACTTTGCAAATAGCACACCAAGCATTAAGTTGTAAAGTCCAATATGATTAGCCCATGCGCCTTCAAACCATTGCTATCTCTTGTAATGACTTCATAAACTTACCAACGTATTCGTTGCACATTGAAATGTTTGCATTCCAATCTTTTGAGAACATTATGATCCAAAACTCTTCATATAATAACTGAGTGAAAGTCCATAATAAGGATAAAAGCAATAAGACCAAATCCATTACGATTTTCATAAGATCAAAACAAAACCAATAAATTTTATGCCCAAAGGTTTAGCAATCAAACATATTCAAATCAAGACATAAATTCGAGAAAACCTTTAGCAGTCATGTGGTAAACCAGTGGTCAAGTGTCTTTCATCAAATCAAAAAAATGACGACAATCTAAGCAATGAAAGAGGTGGTTTCACACTTGCAGTTGTGAAAACTGAATCGAAATCGAATTGTAATTGTCGCAAAAATGAGACGAATGTCTAGAAGCACAATGCGACAATGACTTGTCGTAATCAGACAAGGGGTGTAGGCATCTTTTTGAGAGCAATCAAAAAAAAATTGGGCCAACAAACTGTATGGAGGACTGATGCTACAGCAGCAAGAGACAACAACAAGGTCATCACATATGGTTGATTTTCTTCATGCATGAGCAAGTGTGTGTGTCAGAGCTAGAAGCCATCGAAAGGAGACCTATGACATCAAGGCTCAAGTTGTAAGTTTCACTTTCAATTAATTCAATACAGCAATATGTCCCTTTCCCATAAAGATGATGTCACTTTATTACATAATTCCTTGATCATATGTATAGACTAGTCAATGAATATCTTAACTTGCCTTTACTTCGATTGGTTCGTTTTGTTGTGATCTGGACGGGACGATAGCGTTGAAGAGAAGCTTGGAACAACAAAGATCTAAGGAAAGCGTTCATAAGGTATGTCCATATCCCTTATATCTCAGTTCATTCAATAGGCTAGATCTAGGGAAAGTGTATTATTTTGTCCTGTTTTGTTCTAGATACCAGGTGGATCTAGAGAGATCGGTTTGTGTCTGCACTTACGGATTTATCCAATAACACCTAGGATTACTTTTTCCTAATTTTTTTCGTTGTTTATTAGTCATAATTAGTCATTATCTAGTCTCCAATATTTTAGGGGAGAATATTCCACCTAGAGAATATTCTCTTTCACTTGACACTTCAGTTTGACTACTTGAGTTGAGTTTAGATGTTGCATTGGTTTTGTCACCATGTGTTGGCATAGGGGCAGACCCAGGGTTCAATGCTACAACAATGCACCAACAAAACCCTAAATATCGACCCTTTTGGCAACACCTGCAAAGCAGATGAAGTCTCACCCGAGGTAGAGGCAGGGGTGGTTGCAGAACTCAGGTGTCTGCAACCTTAGATGGGACACAGATATGTGATTATAATACTTGATAGAGAACTTAGCACCGTTAGTTCATCATTATTTAACCAATATGTATTTCGTAGATAAAACAGAGCATCGCAACATTCACCTTGATCCAATGTATTTAAGCACTTGGAATAAAGAAATGGATCATATCTAGCAGATTCAAGCACTAAGCACAATTATCTATGTCAGATCTAGCATCCAAATTCATCATAAGAAAAATGCATAAACAGATCTATCTATATATATCAAATCACTTAGCAATTAAGGACATAAACACATCAGAACATCACACAGAGAAGAATAACACAATATTTGCGTGGTTCACCCCCACCCTGGGGCTACAGCCACCAACTCTTCTTCCTTATTAGCTTCAATCTGCCATCTACATGCACAGAGCCACAAAAACCCTACTCTGCGTAGGACAGGAGATCTACGCGCACCTCGCGAGATCCTCCTTCCCCGAGCTAGGTCTAGCATAAATCCTTTCACAATCTGTTACAACCGCTTGCACTTAGCTCTACAAGTTTCTCACAATATGCACAGAGCATCTACAAACCATACTTGCACTTAGCACTTAGTTTATCATCCCGCTACTTATGTCACCTATATGCTTATTTATACTTTACAAAATAGGCCTAAAAATGGGTAAACCCATGGGTCGACATCCCATACCCTTTACATAATCCCAAATCCCAAAAAGGACCCAAAAAGGGGGTAGAGATCTTGCAATATTTGCTTTGTCTTGTGCTCCTTCTTCAACAGGTTGTCTAAGTTACAAAATAGGTAAAACTTGACCAAGGATCTCCCAAAACTTGGTCAAGGGCCAACAGGCGCCCAACACTCACCTATGACTCATCCTGAGTCACTCTGGTTTGACTAGTTATGCTTCGAATTCCTCGATCTTGGCTTGATATGCTTCAACTTTCTATTGTGCTATAGCCTCCTGTTTAGTTAACTCTTGGATGACTGCATCATTGATAGGTCCCTCTAGACGTTGTTCAACTATAGTGACAACCTGCTCTAGCTCTTCTCCTTGGCCTTCTACCTTTGTAAACAATTGGTAATCCTTTTCTTATACAGGTTGGAATTTCTAAGTTACCTCCATAACTCTGCTCTAGATAGTGTGGATCTGTTGCTGGGTGGTCCACTACTCTTGGGATCGCTTCATTCTCTCCACAGCTGATAGAGGATTCAATTACGCCTATATCTTTTCAGCTTGATACTTCACCTCTTGGAGTTACGACTCCAGTTCCTTCTGTTCCGGGTTCTTCGTGAGTAGTTCATAGGTCTGGGAATTGTGATTAGTGAGTTTCTTACATTCCAGGGTAAGAGCCTTTATCCTTTCAACTGCACTATGGGCGGTTTCTTCTCTTTGGTCTCTTACATCTTGTGTGGTTTCAGGTACAATGCGTAGCTCCAAATCTGTTATGTGTTGTTGTAGCTACTGGATGGATTCTGCGATCTAGTTCACCTACTGTGTAACTTGGTCTTCTACCTTGATTTCTAAGACTGTCATAGAGCGAAGTGCTATGTTGACCGCTTCTTTTACTTCGAGTTTCTCCGTGAGTAAATGGTCCTTTTCTTGATGTAGTTGTGCTTTTTCTTCATCAAACTTCGCTTGGAGAGAAATATTTTCCTATTCTGCGGTACTGCATTGATCTACAAGTACTCCTTGTACTTGTGTCAAAGCATGTGTGGCTTGATTTGTTTCTTCCTGTGATCGTCGAAGGTGAGCTTCGAACGTATCGGCTAGGCGGGGGAGTTGGGTTGGCTCATCTCCCAATTTTGGTTCTCCCGACGTAGTGGAGACTGCGTGGCTAGACTGGAGGGCCTGTTGTACCCCTCGAAGTTTAGTCTCAATTCGATCATACATATCCTCTTACTTTACTTCTTGTTTCTCTACTATTTCCAGCGAAGCACATTGCAGGGTTGCTATGAGGTAGTTGAAGTCATCAGAGGTGAGGATAGTCTACATCGTGGTCATGGTGGCCTTCGATTTCTTCTGGGAGGAAGGTTTCAGAGGAGAACCTTTCCTCTTCTTTAGGGAGTCAACCTTGTCTCCTTGCTTCTCTTTGACTTCTTTTTTATCTATCTCTTCACCATCACCTCCTTGCTTTGGTGATATGGAATTAGTCTTCATGGATGCACTGTCTAATCCTTTGACCTCTTTGGTCTTCTTTGTCCTGCTAGGTCTGGGTGTATCCTGTGTTTTTTCTAGGCTGTTGAAGTCGGATATCTCCGTAGGGTATGCTGGAATAAGGAGGTCCGTCGACCAGTCCTTAGTGATCTCCTCCAATTCCTCCTCCATCATCGTATAGTAGGATTGAATCTTTTGCTTGTTTTCGTCTACATGCGTTGTGGTGTAAATAAAATGTTGATCTACGCTGAACTTTATCAAAGGCCTAAACTGGTGTAGAGTGTTCAGAGTCATGCGAGGCTCGGACTATATGGATATCTTCAACTGATTGTAGTAGGTATGAAAAACAACATTTGACTTCCATTTTTTATTCATATCTCTTGAATACCATAGTGTACTGAACTTTGCGACCAGTGGTTAAAATGGCTCGTTGTCCGGGAAGGTCGCACCTTCTGACATCTCCCAGGTAATAAAATCTATAAGCATCAAGAACCAGCTGAAACGAAATTCATATCCTTGATCCTGTGCTTCTCTACAGTAGAGTTCCAACTAGTTTACCAGGTACTTCACCCAGTTCATCTGAAGGCCTTCCACGCACTTCCATGCAAGGTCAACTACAAAAATGGTGAGTTGGGTAGGTCGGTTCTTTCATACTAACTTCTCTATAATCAACTGACAGGCAAGGCGCACTACACCACTCTGGAAATAAGCTACATTGTAGCCTTGCATTCCCTTCTCGACATCACCATAAGTGTCCTTGATCTTCTGTACTAGAGCGCGATCCATGGCTTTCCCAGTGTAAAACTCTTGTGGATCAGGTCCTTGCATACTCAACCTCGTGATCCAATTGATCAAGGTCGAATCAACTATTATAAGAATTTTAACCACAAATAGCTTCCATGGTAACAAGAAAAGAGTATCTTGACACAGGCATTGACTTCTTGGTGTCTACCAAAGTGGGGAATCTTCATGACGTTTAGCAGGGTGGACTATGCAAGGTTCATAGTCCATGATTGGGGGATTAATTTCAAATTCTTCCCCTTAGTTATGGTCAGCTACTTATGTGGGGAAAGAATGTTATATAATTTGCGATCTCTGAGGTTGAAGTCACTAAACTTCAACACTACAATCTTATCTTGGTCTTCTCAAAATGCGTGTATCCCCTTCAGGAGGTACATCGTAACCAAGGTGTATTTGAAATCTCTAGGCACATTGTCTCAATTCATTGCACCACTCGGAGGTGGTATATAAGCAGGTAATATGGTTGGGATCAATTTGGCATTCCCTGGATCATCCCTCTGCTTGGTTCGCTTTTCATCTGATGGTTAGGATGGTCTAGATCCACGAGCAGTGGATGGAGAGGTTGGAAGTCCTCTCGTCGATGATGCTTGTACACCTGTAGACATCGACATGATTATTTCAGTCATGAGGTCGATAAGAACTTCTTCAACAACTTTCTCTGCACTGCTCAACGCGTTTGACATACACACTCGGGGTTAACAATCTCGGGTTCGGGGAGTAACTTAGACACAGTAATGAGATAGACAGCAAGAGCGCAATGATCACTGTGCAAAATCAACTTAATCTGTGGGATCAAACTCTCAGTTGGCAAAAGTGTTATCGGTGCATGGCACGATGGGATAAATAGGTAACTCGGCAATGGGTCTCTTGCAATGGGCAAGAATCCTTCATTAACTTTGGTTTATCCATTATGGCACGGTCCCAACGGTCGGATGGTGGGTTGTCTATCCATAAATTCATTTCTACCTGTTCAAAGTGTTGGTCTTTGTTCAGATATCTCGACGAAGCTCCAATTTTTCAAATTTTCCTTCTGTGAGGTTCCCTCTGGAACCTTCTTACTTGTTGATCTTATCTCTCTTCTTACTTAGCTTCTTCTTGGTATGATTTTTTTCGTTTTGATTCTTATCTTCTTTTGCAATAGTTACTTTGCGTTGTTGAGATTCTTTCCTAAGATTCGAGGGCGATCCTTCTTCTTTATCTAGAATAGGTACTTCAATATTCTGTGGGTCTTCTAGTGTTCTTGCAACTTTGACATCCAGGTTTCTAGTGTTAAATAGATTTTATATGTTCTTTTGTTTTTCAATCAAGTGTGTGATCCTTCTGATCATGAATTCTTTTATCTCTTTCTTCTTCTTCTCTAAAACTTCTTGTTCTTCTTGCCTTCTGGCCTGATCTCTTTTAATCCAAGGTTTTCCTAGTAGCATGGTAAATGGGGAACTGTTCTCAATAAATTTAATAAACTCAAAATATTCCTCTCTCGAAGTTCCATTGGCATTCATAGGTATCTGGGTGATCTTTCCACATAGGTTTATTAGATTTCCTTTGAATATTCCTATTCATTCTAATGAAGGAATCATAGTAGGCCTCCTTGTAGCTTCCCGAGTTCTCTCTGTCATGATATTCACCTATGTTTCCTCATATAGAACACAATCAATGTCTAAGTCTCCTATTCTTTCTTCAAGGCATTCTTTTTCTTTGAAGATATCCGATAATCTGACATGTCGGTGGTCATACAGGGTTTCTTTCATCTATAGCAATACTTTCTCTTATTCTTTCTAAGATTCTGTCATAATTTTAGTTTATGGATCTGCCTTAGGGTTTTCTTAGTTCATATTAATTCTTTCAACCTTAGCAATCATTCTAGGGAAATCTAATACTTCATGGTTCATAGCTTTACAAAAAAGACAACTAGGTCTTCTCCCAGGGCATTCCTTAGCAATATGTCATGGTCTTCTGCAATTGTAACAGAGGGTTAATGCTCTCTTTCTTTTAAATGATCCCTATCCTTTCCTATACTGCGTGCTAGGATCATGGTAGCTAACCTGCAAACATTTCTTTCTAGGGTCATGCATACACTTATTAGTCCAAACATTCTTTCTATGCAATTTTGTTATCGGACAAATCGGTAGGTGCGGACACTAACTGATCTCCCTAGATCCACCTGGATCTAGAACAAAACACACCAGAACATGATGCTTTCCTTAAGTTTTAGATATTGAATTTACTAACGAAAGAGGGATAGGTGACATACCATTTAAATGTCGCCTCCTCTCGCCATCACCATCCTAGCTCCATTCCAACACTCATACAATGATGATCCTGCAAAAGAACACAACCAACCAAAGTGATAGTAATAGCATAAACTCAATATAAACCCATGTATGTGATCAAGGAATCATACAATAAAACAGAACAAGATTTATAGGAAAGAATCATATTACTGTATCGTATTAAATGTGAAAGAGAGATTACAACCATGGCCTTGATGTCATAAGGTCCCTTCCAACTGTCCTTCATTCCCCACACACTTCCACTCCAAGAATTCTCAGAGCACAGATCTAATAATATTCACAATATATCTTGACAAAGTGGCTGATCTAGCCAAGCTAAAAATATCCAAAACTCAATCCAATCCAAGCTAATCCCAAAAGCTCCAAAGCTAACCAAAGCTAACTTTCTCCATGAAAACTCCTCTCCTTTTATAATTTGAAGAGGATAAGGTGATGAGGTTAGGATGATCCCACTAAATCATGAAAGCGAGTAAGATCCAAACCATTCAGATGCCACCTCACCATAGAAGTTTCTCCTTCTAGAAGATTCGAGAAAATGCTTGTTTTTCCCACGTGTAGGCATTCTCGCACCCTGCCTATAGAGAAACTTGTGAACATCTCGCACCCTAGCTATGGTGCAACCTGCGAGAATCAGGCATTCTCACACCTTGCCTATATAGCAACCTACAAACTTCCTTTTTTACAGGGTTTTTACAAGGGAAAATGCAACTTCTTTTCTCAGGAAAAGTTCTTCTCCCTTCTCTCTTCAGGAACTCAGGCCACTGACCCCTCTGAAGGAAACATATAGGTTTACATCATTAAAAGTCATAGGGATGAAGAAAATAATGTGTAACAATAGGTATAACATATTTTTCACTATTCTTACCAGATCTACTCATATCAAATCTTATTTCATCTATTAATACCCTAGTTTTCAAGCTAGGATAGAATCTATCAAACATACCTNAGTCATAGGGATGAAGAAAATAATGTGTAACAATAGGTATAACATATTTTTCACTATTCTTACCAGATCTACTCATATCAAATCTTATTTCATCTATTAATACCCTAGTTTTCAAGCTAGGATAGAATCTATCAAACATACCTAGATCCATATTGTTGAAACAAAAATTTCCTCTTATCTTACTTCTACAGAGAACAAAGCTTTCAAATATAGAACTTTTCACTATTCTTACCTTTATCAGAGCACAAAGCTTTTAGAGATCTTACCTCTTTTCTTCAAAAAGTCTCACTTTTACTTTTCTTAGAGCATAGAACTTGTCAAACTAAGTAGAGTACTACACACTAGAGAAACATATCTACGCACAAATATTTCACAATTTCACGTCGTATATTTGCACAAAGCTTCTTCTTCCTTAGTTCCCAATAATCACAGTTTCAAGTCCCGACAACGGAACCATTTGTTGGCACAGGGGCAGACCCAGGGTTCAACACTACAACAACGCACAAACAAAACCCTAACTATCGTCCCTTTCGAAAACACCTACGAAGAAGATGAAGTCTCACCCGAGGTAGAGGCAGGGGTGGTTGTAGGACTCAGGTGCCTGCAACCTTAGCTGGGACATAGATCTGTGATTATAATACTTGATAAAGCACTTAGCACCATTAGTTCATCACTATTTAACCAATATCTACTTCGCAAGTAAACCAAAACATTGTAGCATTCACCTTGATCTAATGCATTTAGGCACTTAGCATAAAGAAATGGATCAGATCTAGCAGATTCAAGAACTAAGAACAATTATCTATGTCAGATCTAGCATCCAAATTCATCATAAGCACAAATCATAAACATATCTATCTCTCTATATCAAATCACTTAGAAAGTAAGCACATAAACACATCAAAACATCGCACAGATATGAATAACACAGTATTTACGTGGTTCGCCCCCACCCTGGGGATACGTCCACCAACTCTTCTTCTTTATTAGATTCAATCAGTCATCTACATGCACAGAGCCACAAAAACCCTACTCTGCGTAGGACAGGGTATCTACACGCACCTCGCTAGATCCTCCTTCCCTGAGATAGGTCTAGCATAAATCCTTTCACAATCTGATACAACCACTTGCACTTATCTCTACAAGTTTCTCACAATATGCACAGAGTATCTACAAACCATACTTGCACTTAGCACTTAGCTTATCCGTCCACTACTTATGTCACCTACCTACTTATTTATACTTTAAAAAATAGGCCTAAACATGCGTAAACCCATGGGATGACATCCCATACCCATTACATAATCCCAAATCTCAAAAATGACCCAAAAAGGGGGTCGAGATCCCTCGATCTCTGCTCCGTCTTCGACAGGCTATCGAAGTCCCAAAACTTGGTCAAGGGCCAACACCATGAAACATTGGTATCATCACCATGCTAATGCATACTTGCCTAGGGATCATCACCATACTATCACATTACACTTGATTCCTTGATCTACTCCTCACTACACTATGTTCAGTCAATTAAGTGAAGATTGGTTGACTAGTTAACTCAGCTAGGTGGAAGTTCACTCCCATAACTGCATCAAAGACTAGACTAGGTGGCAATTCAATCCTATAACTGCTGGTGTGTGTCCAAATCACTATATACCACCACTATGGAACATTGGTTCTCCTCCAATGTGCATTTATTTAGTTATACATAGTATATCATGTGTAAATTATTCATTATTCATTATAGTTAATGATAATTCTTCTATTCTTTCTCTCCTTCTTCTTATTTCTCAATTTATCTCTACAAATGTGTGTAGTATTTTCTATTTCAATATATTATATGCAAGTTCAACACATTTACATTGTATCAGAGCTGATGGACTGCTAAGAAAAAGATACACCAAAATCTTTTGCAGGTACAAACGATTGAAGACAGTGAAAAGATGGATTTCCAAAAGGAATTAATTCTTACACCTTATAGCTACTTTGCATGGAAAGAGAGAATAATGATTCATATTTGAACCATAGGATTGTACAGGTTAACCTTGAATACAAATACAAAACTAACATCAGCCATAAAAAAATTCAAGTACTTAAATCAGATGGATGAAGCACTCGGAATGATTTGCAGTCTTATTTCTCCCGATCTCCTTTTTCACATATCTTTCTATAAGACTCCCAATGAATCCTGGACTACATTGGAATGGATCTTTGGAAAATAGGATGATATAAGGGGACACATGTTGGAGGTGGAACTGCTCACATTGGATCCAAAAATTTTCGACAATATCCAAGATTTCTTTACAAAATTGAAGGATTTACTGTTGCAACTCAAAGCTTGCAGGGTTGATAAATCTAAGAAGGAGAAACAAATGGTTCTCACCATTCTCTCAAAACTAGTTCCTTAATTCTCTGTATTCATATACACATTCCATTCTATCCTATTCTCCCCCAAAGCCACCTGGAAGATGCCTTCTCTTGAGGACTTTATCAAATCCCTGACACAAGAACAAACCAAGCTCATCAACATGGGAAAAATCGAAGGCCCAAAGGCGCATGTACTTACTGTGCAAGATGGAAGACACCAATATCATAAATATAAATATAAAGAAAACAATAAAGCTCATGCACATCCAAAGAAGGAAGGGTACAGAAAACCCTTCATCGATGCCTCCAAATCCAAATGGGGAAAGGGAAGAAAATGGGAGAAATGCACGTACTGTCACAAAGGATTCCATCCAGAATCCGCATGCATGAAAAAAAAAATATATCTAATGTCTCAAATACTTCAGTAAAATAAACTTGGATATCGTATCCCCAAGGATGCCAAGAAGAAGAAGCCAGAAGATTTGAATCCCAAGAAAGGCAATTCTATCCACGCCTTGATTGCCATCAACTCCCCTCTCTATGCTTGGATCATGGATTCAGGAGCATCACATCACATGTATGCATCAAAAGAAGTATATTATTCATTGGATGCATGAAAAGGTCCTACTATTATGATGGGGGACAACTCTTCTGTCAAAGTCACCGACAAAGGAAGGATTGAACCCACCAATGGAATCTTCGAGAATGTGTTGCACATTCAAAAACTTTCCATCAAAATTCTCTCCATGCATCAGATGATGAATTCTAGCACCGCAAATAAATTCATATTCACACCAAATTTCTTGGACATCTAAGACATGCAAACCAACTCCAGGGTTGCTATCAATGAGGTAAATCATCATTCTATATTGTATACATTTTCTAAATTCATTAAACCTGATTTTTCTTTACTTCTTACTCATGTTGATGAAAGTATTAGGATATGGCACAAAATTTTTGGACATTTGAATTTCAGATAAATGAAAAAAATTAGCAAGAAAAGATTGGTTGATGGTCTACCAGTCATCCATTTCTCCAAGGGAGTATTTGAGGGATGTGTTCTTGGAAAACACCCTTAAGACAAATTCGACAAAGGACAGCCTTAAACATCTTTTAAACCTTTAGATTTGATCCACAATGACCTTATGGGTCCTTTTCTACATCCATCCATCAACAAAGAGAGGTTTATTCTCATTTTTGTTAATGATTTCTCACGTTTTACATGGATCTACTTTCTCAAGCAAAAATATGAGGTCTTTCAACACCTCAAATATTTCAAAGCCTGGTTGAGACACAGTATGGAAAGAAGATCAAAGTCCTACAAACTACTAATGGGGGAGAGTATGTCAATCATGAGATCCATGATCTTTTCCATGAGGCAGGGATTCAGTTGCATCATAAAGTTCCCTATACTCCGCAACAAAACAAAGTTGTTGAGTGGAAAAACAAATATCTAAAGGAGATGGCATATTGCATGTTGCATGCAAAATCACTAAAACAAAGACTATGGGTTGAAGCACTTAATTGTGCAACATACATCCAAAACAGATCTCCCCATAGATCTGTTGAGGATAAGACCCCCTATGAGGCTTGGAGTGGCCTCAAACTGGAAGTGACCCACTTTCTCATTTTCGGTTCACGTGCATGGGCCGAGAGTCCCTCTAAAAAGAGGAAGGCACTTCATCCATAGAGAATTGAGTGTATTTTAGTTGGATACCCTGACAGTGTGAAGGGATATAGGATTATTGATATTTCCTCGGACCGACTCATCATTGATCATAGTGTTAATTCGAGGAAAGTGTCTCTCATGTACCTCAACAACTGCATGCAGACACCTTCATTCTTCCACCTATCCGAGATGATGAGCATACACATGTCGAATATTCTTCAAACAAGAGTTCTAATTCGCACAAATCATATGATTCAGATTCAGAGTCAGTACAATCACATTTAGATTTAGAGAATCCATATGCAATTTCAGAGCCATAGAAGATGCCCAAGTGGGCACAAACTACTCTTCAAGATTCAGGGGATCTCATTGGTGATCCAACTGATACTAGGAGGACTCGATCTTATTTCGATGAGCCTCCTGTTCCACTCACTGCCACTGAACCATTTCCCTCCAGGCATCTTTTCTTGGTTCATTCTTCAAATCCACAGTCTTATGGTGAGGCTATTGTAAATACATTTTGGGAATCCACCATGCAGGAGGAGTACAACTCCCTCCTCAAGAATGAGACTTTGGATCTAGTTCCCCTTCCTTATGGGATGAAACTTTTCATATTTAGACAAGAGTGCAATGAATGGAAAAATTAGCAGATACAAATCCAGTCTTGTTTCCAAAGGCTTTTGGCAGGTGCATGTCATTGACTATGATGAGACCTTCACTCGAGTAGCGAAGATGGATTCCATATGATTGGCACTTTCCATTGTGACATCTAAGGGATGGGAAGTCCATTAGATGGACATGAAGAATGAATTTCTTCATGGTTATCTCTCTGAGGAGATTTATATGGATCAGCCCTAGGGATTTATGCAGGAATCATCTTTGGTTTGTCAACTGAAGAAGTCCCTTTATGGCTCAAGTAGGCTCAGAGAGCATGGTATGCCAAGATGGACTCCTAGTTGTTGTCATAGAACTTTGTACATTGTAAATCATACTTGAATGTCTACATGCTCAGGATGGTTGATTCACTTATACTCTTAGTTTTGTATGTTGATGATTTGTTGATCACCGGTTGCTCGACTTCAGCAATTCCTGTAGTCAAGAGAATTCTACATGACAGGTTTTTGATGACGGACATGGGACCACTACACTTCTTACTTGGACTCGAGATCATTCAGCATGTATCAAGCATCAAATTGTCTCGAGCCAAATATGCATGAGATATCCTTGAGAGATTTCACATGACAAACTGCAAGTCTACTATGACTCCTTTCTTATCAGGAGTCAAACTTGAGGATGGCAGGGAGACTCCACGGGTTGATAGGATACTATACAAACAGCTAGTGGGGAGCTTGTTGTATCTCACACACTCCAGACTAGACCTCTCCTATGCAGTTGGTGCAATTTCCAGGTTCATGCAAGAGCCACATGAGATATATTGGAAGGCTGCAAAGCGTAACCTTTGATACGTACAGGACACCATCACCTTTGGGATTCATTATGCAACAGACTCTACATTATATGTCATCAGGTTTACTTATTCTTACTGGGCTGGCGATAGTATTGATCACAATTCCACATCTAGTTACTCACTCAATCTTGGTTCTGGGCCTATCTATTGGTCGGGAAATAATCAATCTACCATTGCTCTATCTTCAATCAAGGTAGAGTACAGAGGGGTAGTTAACATAACCATTCAGTCTATGTGGCTACAACATTTTCTCACTGAGTTGGGCATTCATTTTCATCGGTCGATCGTCATCTAGTGTGACAACCAGACCACTCTGAAGTTCTGTAGAGATCCAGTTCAGAGGAAATAGATGAAGCACATCAAGATCCACATGAACTACATCCAAGACTTATTACATGAGGGGATCATCAACCTACAGTTATTTCCTTCAGTAGAACAAACGACAGTCATCTTCACCAAGACCTTCATTGAGCAGAAGTTTCATTCTTTGTGAAGTCGTCTTGGAGTGAAGGACATAGTTGTCTAGCAACTGTATTTCTTCTTTTCACATACATTGTACCTTGAGGGAGGGGTTTTCCCATGAGTTTTTCCCTCTTTCCTCACTTTATTTTGGTATATATTTTGTATTTGGGTACCTAACATGGCCTTGTTGTTGGGACCCATTCTTTATTTTCACCATAGCGATGTTTGGGGGGGGTGTTTTAGTTACTTCACACACACCTAGGATTTATTTTTCCTAAGGTTTTTCCTTGTTAATTAGTCATAATTAGTCATTATCTAGTATCCTATATTTTAGGGGAGAATATTCCACCTGTAGAATATTCTCTTTCAGTTGACACTTCAGTTTGACTAATTGAGTTGAGTTTAGATGTTGCATTGGTTTTGTCACCATGCTAATGCGCACTTCCCTTGGTATCATCACTAGACTGGTGCATTACCCTTTATTCCTTTATATACTCCTCACTACACTATGTTCAGTCAGTTAATTGAAGACTGGTTGAGTAGTTAACTTAGCTAGGTGGCAGTGTTGGCACAGGGGCAGACCCAGGGTTCAACGCTACAACAATGCACCAACAAAACCCTAACTATTGACACTTTCGACAACACCTGTGAAGTATATGAAGTCACACTCGAGGTAGAGGCAGGGGTGGTTGCGGGACTCAGATGTTTGCAACCTTGGCTGGGACACAGATATGTGATTCTAACATTTAACAGAGCACTTATCAGTAAACATTCATCAATATTTAGTTCTTAGTAACAACACAGACAAACCATCATTATAGAGCATCGTAGTATTCAACCAGATCCACATCTAATAACACTTAGCATAAAAGGAACACATTAGATCTAGAAGGTTCAGGCACTAAGCATACTCACATAGGTCAAATCTAACATTCATTCTCCTTATTAAGCACAAAGCAACATCAGTTCTATCTAACATTCATCTATATCATATAAAG
This sequence comes from Picea engelmannii, assembly GCA_009831015.1. Classification (NCBI taxonomy): domain Eukaryota; kingdom Viridiplantae; phylum Streptophyta; class Pinopsida; order Pinales; family Pinaceae; genus Picea; species Picea engelmannii. Next base: position 77,092 of record ML839624.1, on the reverse strand, counting down.
TCACATATAAACACACCAATACATCACACAAAGTAGAGCAACACAACATATGTGTGGTTCTCCCCCCCTGGGGCTACGCCCACCAACTCTTCTTCTCTTCTATTATCTTCTGTTAATTAGTTACATGCAAAGAGCCTCAAAAACCCTACGCTGCATAGGACAGGATATTTGCACACTTCTTTAGATCTTCCTTACCCAATTTAGGTTCATAACAAAGCCTCCTCTTGATCTCTTACAGTCCCTTGCACTTAGCCTTACCAGTCTTACATAGTATGCACAAAGCACTTACAATCCTTCGATCACATAGATCGATCACTACTATTTTGTACATTGCCTAGCTTCTATATATATATATTACAAAAGTGGGCCTAGGCATGGGTAAACCCATGGTACGACCTTCCCATACCTGTTACATGATCCCAAAACCCAAAAAATCCCTAAAAAGGGGTCTAGATCCCGCAATATCTTCTTCTTCTTGTGCTCCATCTTCGACAGCTTGTCGAAGTCCCAAAAATAGGTCAATCATGACCAAGTATCCTCAAAACTTGGTCAAGGGCCAACAAGCCCCCAACACTCACTTGTTACTCGTCCCGAGTCACTCTGATCTGGGTAGTTCTGATTTGAAAGCCTCGAGCTTCTTTGACTTTTTTTTGTGCCACGACCTCCTGTTCAACGAACTCTTGGATGACTACCTCGTTCACAGGTCCTTATAGGCCTTGTTCTGATGCAACAACAACTTTCTCCAGTTCTTCTCCTCGATCTTCGATCTCTGTGAACAATTGGTAAGCCTTATCCTGTACAGGATGGAGTCTCTGTGTCACTTCCATAAATTTTCTCTGAACTATGTGAACATGTTGCTGGGAAGTGCACTACTCTTAGGATCACTTCATTCTTTCCACAGCTGAAAGGGGATTCAACTGTGCCTGTATTGTTTCTTCTTGTTGCTTCGCCTCTTGGAGTTGTGAATCCAGTGTCTTTAGTTCTACATTCTCAATGATTTTCTCATAATTCTAGGAACTACGATCACTAAGTTTCTTGCATTCCATGGCAAGAGCCTTTATTCTCTCGACTATGCTCTAGGAAGTTACTTCTCTTTGATCTCTTACATCCTACGGAGTGTTGGGCACTTTGCGGAGCTCTAAATTTGTTATTCTTTGTTGTAGATGTTGGATTTCTTTCGTGAGCTTCTCTACTTGATGCTCAACCCAGTCTTCTACCTATGGATCTAAGTCTGTCACATAACGAAGTGCCCTGTTGACTACTTATTTTACCTCAAGTTGCCATGGGAGCAACTATTCCTTTTCTTGTTGCATTTGCGCTTTCTCCTCGTCAAACTTTGCTTGGAGAGAAATCTTCTCCTGCTCTGCAACTGAGTGTTGTTATATAAGTACTCCTTGTACTTGCTTCAGATCTTGGGTGGCTTGTTCTGTTTCCTCTTGTGCTCATCGAAGGTGAGCTTCAGTTGTATCTACTAGTCGGTGAATTTGGGCTAGCTCATCTCCCAACTCTTGTTCTCCCAATGGTAGGGATGCAATGGAGACTGGACGATTGGACTGAAGAGTCTGTTGTACCCCTCAAATTTTTACCTCAATTATATCGTAGATTTCCTCATGATTATCTTCTTGTTTCTCTGCAATTTCTAGTGAAGCATCGTTTAGAGCTGCTATGATGAAGTCAAAGTCATCAAGAGTAAGTGTATTATGCATCCTGGTCATGGTGGTTTTTGATTTCTTCTGAGAACAAGGTTTCAGGGGAGAAACCTTTCTCTTCTTCAAGGGGTCAACCTCATCTCTAGGAGGTGTTACTTCACCTTTCTTTTGTTTAGCTTCTATGTCCTTCATCTCTTCTATGTCATCATCACCTTTTCTTTTAGGTGATATGGAAGCAATCTTCCTTGAGGCGTTGCTTAAATCTTGGACCTCTTCAGTATTTTTTCTTTTGTTGGTTCCAGGTGTGCCCTATTCTTTGTGAGTGGTCTCCAAGATGTCCAGTTCAGGAATAGACATCTATGTAGGGTCAGCGGGGATAAGGAGATCTATAGACCAGTCCTTAGTGATCTCCTTCAGGTCCTCTTCCATAATTTTATAGTACGACTAGAGTTATTTCTTATGTTCATCGGCTCACACTATAATGTAAATGAAATGTCGATCTGCGTTGAACTTCATCAGGGGTAGGAATCTCTATAAGGTTTTCAGAGTCATGCGAGGCTCAACTTCGATGGATCTCTTCAGCTGAAGGTAATAGGTACGAAAAGAAATGTTTGAATACCATTGTTTTTTCATATCATTCAAATACTAAAGTGTGGATAACTTCACGACAAACGACTCAAATGGCTCGATGTATGAGAAGGTCACACCTTCCAGAATCTCCCAGGAAACAAAGGTGACGAGGATCAGGAGCCAACTTAAGTGAAACTCGTAGCCCTGATCATGTGCTTCGTGTAAGTCTAGTTCAAGCTAATTGACTAGGTACTTCACCCAGTTCATCTGTAAGCCTTCTACACACTTCCCTGCGAGGTCGACGACAAAGCCTATGACCTGTGTGGGTCAGTTCTTGTATACCATATTACCAGCTATTAACTGACAGGCTAGGCGCACTGCACCATTCTAGATGGAGGCTACCTTGTAGCCTCACATCCCCTTCTCGACATTGTCGTATGTGTCCTTAATTATCTGTGCTAGCACGTCATCTGTGGATTTTCCTCGGTAGAACTCCTGTAGGTCAGGTCCTTGCATACTCAACCCTGTGATCCTATGGATCAATGTTAGATCAATTGTAATATGATGGTCTATCCATAAATAGTTTCCATGGTAACACGACAGTAGCATCTTGACATAGGCGTTGACTTCCTGATGCCTTCCAAAGTGGGGGATTTTCATGGAATTTAACAAGGTGGACTATGCGAGGTTCATCATCCATGGCTGGGGGATTATCTTTGAGTTCTTTCCCTTCATCCTATTTAGGTATTTGTATGGGGCGAGCATGTTGTGGTTCTTGCAATCTCTGAGGTTGAAGTCACTGAACTTCAATGCTATGATCTTGTCCTATTGTACTCTTATTGTTCGTATCCCCTTCGGGAGGTATGTAGTAATGATGGTGTACTCGAAATCTCTTGGCACACTATCACGACCTACCATGTCGGCTAGAGGCAGGATATAGACAAGTAATATAGATGGAATCAATTTCACGTTGGCTAGGTCGTCTCTATGCTTGGTTCTCTTCTCTATTGTTGGTTAGGATGGCCGGAATCCGTGAGCAGTTGATGGAGAGGCTTTCACTCCTCTTGTCGATGACGCTTGTATACCTATAGACATTGACATTACTCTTTCGATCATGAGGTCGATGAGAAATTCCTCGAAAATTTTCTCTGCATTGTTGAACTGGTCCGACATACACGCTCGGGGTTGAAAATCTCATGTTCGAAGAGTAATCTCTCAATTCAGTGGGATAGATGGAAAAATCATGATGATCACTGTGTGAAAATCAAATAATCTGCGAGCTCAAATTCACGGTTAGAAAAAGTGTTCTCGGTGCGTGGTGCGACGAGATAAATAGATACTTGGTAACAGATCTCTTATAATGGGTAAGAAGCATTCCTTAACTCAGTTATGTCTGTTACGGCGTGGTCCCAACAGTCTTGTGGCAATATGTATGACCATTAATGCCTTTCTTCCCATTTCGGCCGTCAGTCTAATGGATATATTGTTCCCAATAGTTATATTGCTTCACCATGGTGAAGTGCGATGTGACGATGTTCTTATATCCCGATGAAGTTCCATTCTTTCAAATCTTTTTTCTCCGAAGTTTCCTCTGGAACCTTCTGTAACTTTTCGATCTTGGCTTGCTTCTTACTTAGCTTTCTAGCCTTTCTCCCAGTGAGTTTTATCTTGGTATTCCTTTTTCCATTCTGACTCTTATCTTCTTTTGGCATAGTAACTTCACGTTGTTGAGATTCTTTCCCAAAAATCAGGGGTAATACTTCATTCGTATCTGGAATAGGTACTGCAATCTTCTGGGAGTCCTCTGGTATTCTTGCAACTTCGACATCCAATTCTCTGGTTTCAAATGGCTTCGATATATTCTCATGTTCTTTAATCAAGTGTGTGATCTTACTAGTCATGAAATCTTTTAACTCTTGCTTCTTCTTCTCTAAGACTTATTTTTCTTTCCTTATGGCCTTATCTCTTTCAATCCAAGGTTTTCTGAGCAACATAGTAAATGGAGCGTTATCCTCAATAAATTTAAAAACTTGAAATTCTTCCTTTGTCGAAGTTCCCTTGGAACTCATAGATATCTGGGTAAGCTTTCCACATAGGTTTATCAACTTTCCTCTAAATAGTCCTATTCCTCCCAATGAAGGAATCATAGCAGGCTCCCCTAAAGTTTCCCAAGTTCTTTCTGTCACAATATTCACCTGTGTTTCTTCATCCAGAACACAGTCAATGTTGAAGTCTCATATTCTTTCTTTCTTTGAAGATCTCTGATAAGTTGACATGTCGGTGGTCATTTAGGGTTTCTTTTATCTGTAGCAATACTTTCTCTGATTCCTTCTAGGGTTTTTTCCTGGTTTCAGTTGCTTGACCTTTCTCATGGTCTATTTGTCTCATATTCATCCTTTCGATCTTAGCAATCATTCTAGGGAAATATAATACTTCATGGTCCATAACATTGCAATAGAGACAACTAGGTCTTCTTCTAGGGAATTCCTTAGCAATATGTCATGTTTTTTTGCAACTGTATCAAAGGGTTAATCCTCTCTTTCTTTTAAATGTTGCCCAAACTTTCTTGTACTATGCACTAGGATCATAGTAGCTAACCTGCAACAAATTATTTCTAGGGTCCTGCATCCATTTGTTAGTCCAAACATTATTTCTGTACATAGGTATAACATATTTTTCATTATTCTTATAAGATCTACTTATATCACATCTTCTTTCATCTATCAGTGCCCTAGTTTTCAATCTAGGAAAAATCTTATCAAACGTGCCTAGATCCATACTTTAGAAACAAAAAATTCCACTAATGTTACTTCTATATAGCACAAAGCTTCCAGATCTAAAAATTTTCACTATTCTTACCTTTACCAGAGAAAAAAGCATTCAGATCTTACCTCTCTTCTTCAGATCGGACTTCTTTTCTTTAGCACAGAGCTTCACAAACTAAGTAGAGTACTACACACTAAAGTGACATATCTACGCATAGATCTTTCACAATTTCATGTCGAATCTTTGCACAAAGCTTCTTCTTTCTCAGTTCCCAACAATCAAAATTTTAGATCCCAACAACAGAACCATTTGTTGGCACAGGGGCAAACCCAGGGTTCAACGCTACAACAATGCACCAACAAAACCCTAACGACCAACCCTTTTGGAAACACCTGCAAAGTAGACGAAGTCTCACCTGAAGTAGAGGCAGGGGTGGTTGCAGGACTCAGATGTCTACAACCTTGTTATCCATGATTTTGGTTGTCACACTGATGTAATGATGATGGAGAACTCAAGCTCTTCACTAGAACTCTTTCCTTAGAAAAGTTACCTTTGTCTCTTTCCAGAAATCATATTTTTAAGGGAGGTTCGCAGGCTACCTATATATCTGCCTGCGAGAATGAATGATTCTTGCAGGTTGCATTAAGATAGGGTGTGAGAAGTTCGCACTGTACCTAACTATCAGGGTGCGAACATCTTCTAAAGGGAGGAAAAAGATAAATTCTCGAACCTTCTAGAAGGGAATCTTCTAGAAGGATGAGTTGGCGTTCGAATGATTATCTAAGTAATGGCTTTCCTGATATCTTGGGATCTTTCCTATCCATGTAACTAATCTATTCTCTCTTATATATTGATGGGAATTCTCATGGAAAAGGTTACAAGAAAACTAGCAAGAGATTTATTGGAGAATTAGTGCAAGATTGTATGAAGGACTGATGCTACAACAGCTAAAGACACCAGCAAGGTTATCAAAAGTGGTTGATCTTTATCATGCATGAGCAAGTGTGTGTGTCAGAGCTAGGATCCATCGAAAGGAGATCTAAAACATCAAGGCTCAGGTTGTAAGTCTTACTTTCTATCAATTTAATACAGTAATATGTCCCTTTCCCATAAAGCTAATGTCACTTTATTACATAACTCCTTGATCATATGTATAGATTAGCTATTGAATATATTGAGTTGTCTTCACTTCGATTGGTTTCTACTATTGTGGTCTTAAAAGTGTAAGAGCATTGGAGTGAAACTGGTACAACAGAGACCCAAGGAAGTGTTCATAAGGTATGTACATGATTTCTGCCTCCTAGTTCATTCAATAGTGTAAATCTACAGAAAGAGTATTATTTTGTCCTGCTTTGTTCTAGATCCAGGTGGATCTAGGGAGATCGGTTTGTGTCCGCACTTATCATATTTGTAATCCAGGTTGCGATGGAGTATCTATGATTTGTGACACATAGATCCACTGTGTATGTCTCGTGGCTATGTCGTCTTGATTTGAAAATTCTCGCATAGATCCACAGTGTATTCAAGTGGCTATGCTATATTTTGATGACATGGATCCACAGTGTATGATTGGTGTCCATGACTTCGTTTATGATGTTATCAGTCTATGATCTGAGTATGGGAATGCCTACCTCATAATTTGATATATATGATACTCTGCAGATTCTTGATTGTTCGTAGGTTTTCGATTAGATGTGTTCTGGGTTCTTGACACACACATGCATCTTACAAAGTCTATCGACTGTCACTGGTTCCAATCTCAGACTTTGGGGGCCATTCTGTTATCCATGATTTTGGTTATCACACTGATGTAATGATGATGGAGAACTCAAGATCTTCACTAGAAACCTTACCGGTGAAGTGGTATATTGAATTTCCACGAGGTTTCTTTTCTGATTTCAACACCCTAGCTATGGCTTTTCTTACACATTACCAGTTATCAATCCGTTATGATACTAGGACTGAGATTTTAACTTCCCTCAAACAAGCTAAAGGTACTCATATATTGGATCATATTCATGAGTGGCGAAGGAGGCGACGTCTCATTAAACTTGAACTCCCTGATCAGTTACTAGCCGAATGGTTTACGAAATCCTTCGTGAACGAAATTGGTAAAGACATTGCTATGGTCAGTGTTGTTACATAGGAGCAGGCTATCAGTCATTCTCAATATCTTGATCTCGTTTATTCACAAACAGGAACACTTTACAACTTTCTACCTGAAGTACCTCGTCCTGGTACTTCCAGCGCTTCAGCTACTCCAGCTGCCTCACACGCAGCTGATGGTGTGATTGGTACTACTCATACCCACTCACACTCTGTTTCAAGTACAACCCCTAAATCCACATCTTATAATGTTCAAAATGCTCCGTCTCCTGCTCCTCTCATCGGTAAAACTTCTGAAGTGAATGCTGTTCAATCTACCCCGACCGGTAAAAATAAATCTAAGAAAGGGAGAGGCAAGAATAAGGAGGGTAAAAACAATAATCAAACAGAGCAGCCCAAAAATAACCCTGTTGAAAATCGGGATAAGCGCAAACCACGCTACCCTTGCCTTATCTGTGGTGATGATCACTACATGAAGGATTGTCCACGATGTGCCAAAGTTACTAAGTTCCTTCAAGAAACACCCAAACCATCTACACCAGTTGTCTTGTCCCAACCCTTCCCGTCTCAACAACAGGCTCAGTTGGTCATCCATGACCAACCCTCTACTTCTACGACATCATACATTTTGATGTGTACCAGTGATTCTAAGCAGAATAACGTTGCACTCGCGACTAGAGGCAAAGACTATACTCCATCTAAGGAGAAGGTTGATGATCTACCTCCTACTTTGGTTCAGCCCTCTCCACCAACTCCACCTACGAACAGTCCTCTTCATCTCGAACGATTGAGCCTTGATATAGTTCTGCGACCACCCCCAAAAGGTGTCATTAATAAGTCAGTTTTCAATCCTCATGCTCGTGCGGCCCATAACTATAGCATTATGGAAGATCTGGCCCAGGTACCTTCAGCGATGTCTTCCCTTGAAGTCCTTCAGTCTTGTCCTGCACAACGAAGGGCTCTGTTGAAAGCTATAGGTGGAATTGATCCTACAGATACGAATTTGTTAAGAACCAAACATCAATATAGCATAGAAAAACCTCAGGAAAAGTACTCAACGCCT